>JAGKTI010000381.1:116012-130353 GCA_018397915.1 Birgus latro
AGAGCGAGGGCGGCTGGTGTCCGTCTCCTCCTTGCGTGTGGCAAGGTGGCCGTCACCCTGTGTGAGTGAGTGTGGCAAGGTGGCTGTCACTATTCCTCCTTTTGTGGAGTTAGAGCGAGGGCAGCTGGTGTCTGTCTCCTCCCCACGTGCAGCAAGGTGGCCGTCACCCTGTGTGAGTGAGTGCGGCAAGGTGGCCATCACTATACCTCCTTTTGTGAAGTTAGAGTGAGGGCGGCTCAGGTCCGTCTCCTCCCTGTGTGCGGCAAGGTGGCCGTCACCCGGTGTGAGTGAGTGTGACAAGGTGGCCGTCACCCGGTGTGAGTGAGTGTGACAAGGTGGCCGTCACTATACCTCCTTTTGTGGAGTTAAAGCGAGGGCGGCTGATGTCCGTCTCCTCCCTGTGTGCGGCAAGGTGGCCGTCACCCGGTGTGAGAGAGTGCAGCAAGGTGGCTGTCACTTGTGCTCCTTTTGTGGAGTTAGGTGGCTGTCACTTGTGCTCCTTTTGTGGAGTTATAGCGAGGGTGGCTGGTGTCCGTCTCCTTCCTGTGTGCGGCAAAGTGGCCGTCACCCTGTGTGAGTAAGTGCGGCAAGGTGGCCGTCACTCTACCTCCTTTTGTCGAATTATAGTGAGGGTGGCAAGGTGGCCATCTCCTTCCCGCATGTGGCAAGGTGGCTGTCACCCGGTATGGCTGAGGGAGGAATGCAGCATGTGGGTGGCTGGTGGCCAACTCCGGGGTGCTGTCTGAGGCTAGAGGAGTAGCCCCACCCTGAACCTTGCGACGTCTGGTCCGGTGGAGATGTAATTCACCGTGACCGCTAACTAGGCGGCGGGTTGTCTGAGGGCGAGAGGGGCGCACGAGAGAGATGCAGGTGTGCTCATCTGGTACGGAGCCTGCACTGCTTATTTCTTCTCCCTGGGTATCTCCTCCTGGGATGGGTGTCTTGCCCAGGTAAGGTTAATGGTGAGCTTCGGTATTTCGCCCTGTGTCGAGGCTCTGAATTTCACCACCGCCGATGGGGAAAAAGTCATGTCCCCGTGCCTGGAGGTGGTAGGTATGGGTGGTGGCGGACTGGTGCTGCGGTGTGAGGTGTTGTAGGAGGGAGGTCCAGTGGGTGGTGAAGGGATCTGGTTTGTGACCACTTGCAAAAGCGACGAACAGTGTGGAGGTTTGGGGTGATTCCTGTTGGAGGCGCCGTAGGTGGAGTGTTCCCCGAACGCATCTTTTCTTGCCCGTGATGGGGGCCCAGGTGACACAGTGGATCTTCATAGCTCGAGATGGTTTGGTGTTGATGGTGGGTTGGGGTTGAATGCTGGCCATCACCTGGAAGGCTGGCGTTTTATGCCGAGGGTTGGCGGTGGGGATGTCCCCTGAGAGTGCAGATGGCTGTGTTAGCATAGCTTGGTGAATACGATACGTCACTTGGTTGGTGTTTGGTGGCGTCAGGGTGGTGGGTGGTGATGGTGTGGGGGTGGCAGTATATCGCTGTGGTGGGCATGAGAGTTGCCCAGATCAGGTGGTGGAGGTGGTGAGTTTGGGCGTGCGTGGAGAGGGATGTGGTTGGGTGTGGGATGTGGAATGGCAGTTCATGGTGGGGGTGGGTGAGATGGCGTGGGTGGTGGGGTGGCAGGGGTGGGGAGTGGTTTAGCCATGGGAATGCGGCATGGAGGGGATGGTATGAATTGTGCAGGAGGTGCGAGATGCATAGGACATGGTGGTGGTGTGAGGAGGGGTGGCGAATTATGGGTTGTGGAATGCGGCGTGCTGTGTGGTTCTGGAGAGGTAGCATACGCGTGCGAGTGAGGTGATTCAGTGCTGGTGGTGGGGGAGATGGAGGTGAGAGGGGGCGGGCGGGGCGAGAAGGAGGTAGGTGAGGAGGAGGGGATGGGAGATGAGGCGGAGGAGGGGGAGGGGGTAAGGTATACGGAATAGGAATCGGAGGGAGAGGTGGGGGTGGAGGGTGAAGAAGCGGCTGTGGGGCTGGGGGACATAGGTGGTGGAACTGGTGGAGATTTGTTCACCGTGTACGGTCTGACGTGTCTATTGCGGTAGGTGTGCAGGGTGTAGTGATAGTCAATGGTAACTTGGTACGGGTTGGGGATGTGGGTAATGGTGTAGGGACCTGTGAATTGAGGGGCCAGTTTGTGTGGGGTTGGTAGTCAGGCCACCATAACCGTATCTCCAGGCTTGTAGGGGTTGGTGGGTGTGACGTCCGGCTTGAGGTCTTGGTGTTTTTGCCAGTGATGTAACCTGCTTTTTAGGTGGTGAAGTGGGTCGGACACTCGGGGCTAGGTCAATGGTTTAAGGTGATGTCTGAGAGGGATGAGGAGCGGGGCTTCTCCGAAAACATGCTCGTGGGGGTAGATGCCGTCATCTTAGGGCAGGTGTTTAGTCCCCACTGCACGATCTTTATGTGAGCGGGCCAGTCTTCATCTTGGGTCTCCTGTATTCATGTGCGCACATGGTTTAAGAAGGTGCAATGGCTCCTTTCACATATGACGTTTCCTTGGGGCCAGTAGAGAGAGGAGTGGGAAATTTGGTATCCAAAAATGGTAGCGAGTTCTTGCCATACTTTTCCGGTGAATTCAGGCACGTTGTCTGAATGTGGCGCCTGTGGGATACCTAAATAGTGGAAGACATGGCAGACGAGGGCTTCGGCTACTGCCACAGCGTGGTGTTCCTTAGCTGGACAGGCGATGAAGAACTTGGAGTAGCTGTCCAGGAACGTGATTATATAACAGTAGCTGGCTTTTGGTGGTAAGAGGCCTACTACGTCCACGGCCAGGAGTTGCCAGGGCTTGTGAGCCATGATTCTGCCGGCGGGGCCGGAGGTGCGGGTGTTGTCCTTCCTGAGGGCACAGGCCCGGCAGGCTTGGACTACCTGTTGAGCCAAGTTGTGGGGACTAGGGGTCCAATAGATGTCCCAAAACACCTATAGTAATTTTTTGGTGCCCAGGTGGATCCCGCTGTTAGAATGGAGATTGGTCAGTGTCCAGGGCGGTGTTGGGGTCGAGTACGATGTGGCCCGTTTGTGTGATGAGGTGGTTGCCATGTTGGGTGAGTTTAGAAAAGGTGTGGGCTGGTATCCAGTCTGGTCAATCACTATTCTGCCATTGTTGGACTAGTTCGGATGCGGGGCGGATGGTTTGTATAGGGAGCCGGGACAGGGCGTCGGCGTTCATGTGGAGCTTCCCGGGGTGATAGGAGATTTCGTAGTGGAAATCTTCTAGGGTGTCCCTCCATCTGATGAGTTGCGCATTCTGGGTGTTTGATTGTCGGAGCCATTGGAGCGACTGGTGGTCGGTGATGATGGTGACCTTAATGCCTGACAGGTAGGTCTGGAAGTGCTCTAGGGCCCAGATTATTCCGAGGCACTCACGTTTGGTGGTAGCATAGTTCTTTCCAACCTGGTGGAGGGTCCTGCTGACACATGCGATGATGTGCTCTCGTCCTTCTTGTACTTGGGCTTGGACGGCACCAATCGCGATGAGTGACACGTCAGTGTATAGGCGAAACGGCAGGTTGTAATTGGAGAAGGCGATGGCGGAGTCTGTGGTAAGTCTGTTCTTCAAGGCATTAAAGGCGGTAGGAGGAGGCTGTAGCACAGGCCGAACAGGGTGGTACTCCCGAGTGCAATGGGAATGCTGGTAATTGGGAGAGCTGGAGCTCCTGTTTCACTAGCTACCTAACCATTCCCCTTTGCAGACCTTTTCAGTGTGACAGTAACATGGAGAGTAGACCAGCATACTCTCCCAAACATTTCCTCTAACTATCTTATGCACTACACCACATACGCTTTACATATCACACAACGTATCCCACTACATTACAGGGGTTGATGCGTTGATGCCAGCAAGGGCATGCGGCCAGAAAACTTTGCCCCCGCTACCTAGTGGCGGACTTTTGGGGGGAGGCGTGACGGGGGTTCCGCCGGCATAGATCATGAGTCCGGGGCGAGATGGGGCTTGAACTTGTGCTAAAGGGTACAGGGCATTGCGATTCCCAAGCTGCCACTTCTACCCAATAGAGAGGGGCCCGAACCTGGAAGTAGTGTCCCAGGAGGCTGCCCTATCAGTGGGTGTATAATGGCGAGGCAGTTGCAGTGCCAAGGTGTGCTTGGAGGGTGTCCCTGCAGCTGTCCTGGCAGGGTGCCCCGAGGCCACTACCACAGCCACTGGTAAGCTGGTGGGCCAGGGGTCCCAGATCCATTGCCTGGACGTAGGACTGTGCAATGGGAGGGGCCTGTGGAATGTTTATCCCCCCTTTTATCTCACTGACTATGACTTACAAATATAAGAATCAAAGCAAGCCTGAAGACAGTAAATCACCCAGGGGGTTTAGAGTGGGTTTGTGGAATGTGGGAAGTTTGAGGGGAAGAGCGGAGGAAGTCGTTGAGGCATTCAGTAGGAGGTAGGTGGATGTGGCATGTTTTCAGGAAGTCAGGTACAGGGGTGGATCAGCCAGAAAGATTGTTGGGAAGGATTGCTACTATAAGTTGTTTTGGCAGGGGGGGAACTGATGCATATGGTGGTGTGGGTGTGTTGGTTGCAGAGAAATGGGTGGAATATGTTATGAATGTTATGAGAGTAAGTGATAGGATATTAGTAGTGAAAATTTTGACTGGTAGGAAAATGATTGTAATTATATCGGCTTATGCTCCACAGGCAGGATTGGATGACGCAGAGAAGGACAGATTTTGGGATGATTTAAGTATGTGGTATGGGCGATGATGAGGTAGTGGTTCTAAGAGGGGATTTAAATGGTCATGTGGGTGAAGCAGCTCAAGGTTATGAAGGAGTCCATGGGGGATGTGCATATGGTGTGGGGGATGTGCATATGGTGTGAGGAATGCGGAAGGGGAAAGAATACTCGAGTTTGGGGAGGCTATGGACATGATTGTGTGCAACACACTTTGTAGAAAAAGAATGAGTCGTTTGATTACGTACGAGTCAGGGGGAAATAGCAGTCAGATAGATTATTTTCTGGTCAGGAGGGTTGATAGGAGGTTACTGAGGGATGTTAAAGTTATAGGAAGCGAGGAGTGTGTGCTGCAGCACAAACTATTGATTTGTGACCTGGCACTTAAAGAACAAGTGATGAGAAGGAGGACATATGTACCTAGGAGGGAAATATGGAAGCTGGGAAACCAATCAGTAAGGGATGCCTTTTATAGTGAGATGAAGAGAGTGGTGGCTGAACAGGGAGCCGTAGATAGAGGCGTTAATGAACAGTATAGAGCCCTTAAGAACAACCTCTTGAAAGTTACCGATGCAATATGCGGTTGGACAAGAGGCCCACCAAGACATAAAGTAACTTGGTGGTGGGTTGAGGGTATAGAACCTCAGTTAAGGAGAAAAGAAGGCTTTTCCGGGAATGGAAGAAGGGTGGTAACAGGGAGGAGTATTTGGCTGCCAAGTGTAGGGCTAGAGGAGATGTATACAGGGCGAAGTCTGAGTCACAGAGACTTTTACTTGATAATCTAAATCATGGGGATAGGAAAAATACGACTTTTAGGGTGGAAAATCAGGTGAAGAGGGGTAATCGGGACGTTGTAGGTGAGCAGTGTGTGAAGAATGATGAAGGAAGGGTAGTGGTGAACAGTGAGGATATTAAAGATGCATGGAGAGAGCATTATAGCCGGTTGTTGAATGAGGAGTTTGATTGGGATAGGGAAGGTTTGGAGCCAGCAGATCCAGTGTTTGGCCGGCCTTTGGCGCTGCTACTGTGAGTGAGGCAATAGACAGGATGCGGATGGGGAAGGTGGCAGGTGCGTCTGGGTTGACTGCTGAAATGTTGAAGGCCTCAGGAGATACTGGAGTGAGGTTAGTCACTGACCTGATAAATATGATTATATATGAGTGTGTTCTCCCAGATGATTAGCTGAAGAGTGTAATTGTAAATGTGTACAAAGGGAAGGGTGATGCCCTGGAAAGGGGAAATTACAGAGGTATAAAGCTCTTAGATCAGATAATAAAAGTGATGGAGTGTTCTAGATGGTATGATTAGAGAAAGAGTGAATATTGATGAGATGCAGTTTGGGTTTTTGCTAGGCAGGGGAACCACTGATGCCATATTCATTGTTCGACAGCTTCAGGAAAAATATATTGGAAAGAAAAGGGAATTGTATTTTGTTTTTGTTGATCTGGAAAAGGCCTCTGACAGAGTCCCTAGAGAGGTGGTGAAGTGGGCGATGAGAAAGCTAGAGTTGGAAGAGTGGCTGGTTAGGGTGGTTATGGCCATGTACGTGGGTGCTCGCATCCAGGTAAGAGTGAATGGAGTTTTGAGTGATGAGTTTTCTGTGAATATTGGTGTGCATCAGGGGTCAGTTTTGAGTCCCTTGTTGTTTATCATGGTACTTGAAGCCCTCTCACGTGACTTCAGAGATGGACTCCCGTGGGAGATGTTGTATGCTGATGATTTGGTGTTGATTGCAGAGAATGAAAAGGAGGCAGAGGAGAGATTTAAGAAGTGGAGAGATGGTATGGGGTACAAGGGCTTAAGGGTAAATGCAGATAAAACAAAAGTGATGATATCTAGGGTTGGTGGTGGTACAATCAGAGGAGAGGGAGAGTGGCCATGTGCAGTTTGCCACAAAGGTTTGGGAAGTAATTCCATCTTGTGCAGTGTTTGTGATAAATGGGTGCACAAGAGATGTAGTGGTATTAGAGGTAGACTGCAAGATAATGCTGATTTTATGTGTGCGGCGTGTTGGGTAGAGCGGGTGGAGATTGTTAGGCATGAAAGGATTGAACTTGCTGGTGAGTCTCTTGAGTGTGTGGAAGAGTTTTGTTATTTGGGAGACATGTTATGTGTCAGAGGAGGGGCTGGAGTTAGCTCGGTTGCTAGGGTGAGATGTGGTTGGAAGAAGTTCAGGGAGCTGTTGCCTCTCCTGACATTGAGAGGACTCTCCTTACATGCTAATGGGTCTCTGTATGCAGCATGTCTTGGGAGTGTGATGCTGTATGGTAGTGAGACCTGGGCAGTAAAGGAAGAGGATATTCGCAGGCTTAAACATACAGAAATGACAATGATTAAGTGGATGTGCAGTGCGTCCCTGCGTGCAAGGCCTAGGGGGACTGGGTTTGCAATGGATGAGTTGAGAGATAGGATGGGACTGGAGTGTACCGGTGCTGTGATGAGGAGAGGTAGGCTGAGGTGGTTTGGACATGTGGAGAGGATGGGGGATAATTGGGTGGAGAAGGTGAGAAGTGTTAATATTGGGGGAGAGGTTAGGATGGGCAGACCGAGATAGACATGGGACGAGGTCATTAATTGTGACCTCAGGGTTAAGGGATTGAACAGGGAGGGTGCCAGAGATCGAGCAGCATGGAGAGCCTCCATTAGGTGACCAAGGCTGATGCATGCAAGCATGTTGGAGCCTTCAAAAACGAACACGAAACGAAATGAACTCTGTCCTCTGTCCATATAAAAGGCTCTCCCTTTTTCATCAGGTCGTGAAGGGGCTTAGCAATGTCGGTGAAGCCCTTCACAAACCTCCGGTAACAGGAGGTTAGTCCCAGAAAAGCTCAGACTTCCGTTACGTTTTTTGGTAGTGGGAGGTCCGTGATGGCGCAGAGCTTGTCTGGGTCGGGGGCAATTCCTTCCTTGGAGATGTCCCAGGGAGGCAACGGAGCATGCTGTTAGGACGCACTTGGATGGTTTAAGTTTCAACCCGGCCTGCCTGATCCATTGGAAGACTTGCTTGAGGCGGTGGAGATCCGTTAGAAGACTTGCTTAGGCGGTGGAGATGGTCGGCCCAGGTTCTGCTAAAAACGATGACATCATCTAGGTCGGCCAGGCAAGTCTCTCACATGAGGCTACTAAGGACGGACTCCATCAGTCGCGAGAAGGTGGCAGGGGCATTGCAGAGTCAGAAAGGCAGGATGTTGAATTCGTAATGTCTCCCGTTGCTGGTGGAGAAGGCAGTTTTCTCTCTGTCAGTGGGGTGTACTGGAACCTGCCAATACCCTGACTGGAGGTCCAAGGTGGAAAACCACGATGCTCCATACAGGGAGTCAAAAGAGTCGTCTATATGCGACAGGGGCATGGCGTCTTTGGTGGTAACGTCATTTAGGCGTCTGTAGTCTACACAGAACCGCACTGACCCGTCTTTCTTTTTCACTAACATGACGGGGGAGGACCATGGGCTGGTGGAGGGTGAGATGACGCTGGCATCTAACATTTCCTGGACCTGCCAGTCCTCCTCAGCTCGCTGTTTTTTTTTTTTTCGTCGAGATGGTTAGCAAATTGGTGGTCCTTCAGTGTGGATCTCGTGGGTCAGGGCAGTGGTGTGGCCTATATCAGTTGGTCCTGAGGTGAAAAGGTCCTGAAAGTCCAGGAGCAGGTGGTGTAGGCTGTCCATTTGGTGGGAAGAAAGATGGGGGTAGGGGGGGAAGGGGGGCTGGGGCATGAGGGGGTGTGCAGGGCTTGGCCTCTTCCATTTCTCGCACGACTAGCTCCTTTGGTAGGGTAAACAGGGTAGTGGAGAGGTTGGTGATGCTCACCGTATCGCGGTGGAAGGGGAGGAAGGTGGGGGTAGTAGGCACGAGGAAAGGGTTCCAGGGGGTAGGGAGGGGGAGAATAGAATGGGGGTTCCCGATGGCCTGTTTAGTTGTACCCAGGCCTCATGATGAGGGGGGATGGTGAGGGTGGAGGTGATGGTAGCGGGAAAGGTGAGGGTGGGCGGGACGGGCAGAGGAATGAAGGGTCGGGAACCCCAGGGGGTGCGGGGTGGGGCCTAGAAGGGGGGGCGTGCATGTGCAGATGGGCTGGGGGCTGGAGACCAGGAGGTTTGTTAAATTGGAGTCACCACCCGTGGCAGTCGATGCTTGTCCGGAGCTTTTGATGGAGGTCCAGCCCCAGGTATCCGTCGTATGAACGATAAGAGGAGTAAAAAATGATAAAGGGGTGTAATGCAGAGACGTTCTGGTGCGTGTCTGTGTGTAGGGCCTGCGTTTCCCCACATACGGGCAAGGGGCCATCCCCTGCGTCCACAAGGTGAGCTGAGGTGGGGAAAAGTGGGCCGAGGGTCGAGCAGTGACGGGAGTAGAAATGACTACAGGCAGGATCTAGCTGCTTCCGTATTGACTAGCAGCCTTGCCTTTACCCCATTCAGTCTCACTTTTGTTGTAGACTGGGGGGCGGTGTTTCTGTGCGGTGGCCCCCACCACCATGGGGAGGTGCGGGGGCGGTCCTAAAAATCCAGCTGCTGTGGTGTATCGTTTTCCTCACGCTCTGTTCACCCAGGGTCTAAGTGGTTGTCTGTGGCGGCGTTGCCCTCAGTGCCCTCATCCTCCAGGACCGAAATCTTAACGGCATCCCTGCTTGGTGGATTTCCTCCAAGCTACTTTCAGTTGCTCCCTGATGTTGTGGAGGGGGCATTTATTGCTACAGGTGTTGAACTCCCATGGGTTGATGGAAATCCAGTTGGTGGCTCTTGTGTCAGGACGCTTATGCGAGGGGTGAGCCTTGGGGATGGAGGGCGTTGGTGAAGGGCTTGGCTGGACTGGAGGTGGGTGAGAGGGGCGTGTTGGTTTTTGTGTGGGGAATCTGCTTATGGCACCAATCTTCTGTGGGGTAGTATGGGCAACCAGGAGGCGATGTGTGGTTTGGATATCTTGATCCAAGTTTCCTGTGGGGTCGTGGATTGTAAAATCTCCCTGACAGCGCTGGGGAGAATCCTGACCAGGGAATTGAAAACATGTTGCTCCTGGGTTTCATTGTTGCATTCTGGGGATGCAGCAGTGACGAGTCGCCGTGCCTGGACGAGTGTGTTGTCGAGGTTTCCGTCATAGGTGAGGGAGTCAAACTGTGCTAGTGCTATCACTTTCCATAGTGAGGGAGTGACTGCCTGAGTCGTAAGTTTGGTGAATTCTGCCCATGTTAACTCCGGGACGATCTTGGGTGCGATTGTGGCTACTGCTTTGCCCAGAAGTGGTAGTGTTACTGCTATTTTCTGTCTGTCTGTCTCAAAGGCTATGTCAAGCAGTGGTTTTACTATTTCCATGTATGTATGGATGTCATATTGTTCAGGGTCGAATTTGGGTATCTGGACGTTTGATTTTGTTGCCATTTTGCCGAAGTTTCCCTTGTTCCCCTGCTGCCACCCACTGGGTCAAGAACTACACTGCCACAAGTGTTATGCTGCGTGTTTAACCCGTCCAGTCCCGATCGTTTTTTTACCCAGCCTACCCCCAGATCCCGACCGATTTTCGACTTTTTGTTTTTTGGCTGAAATCTTCACTTTTGGTGAGAAACATCGAAAATTCATAGAGAAATCCCGATCCTGAGGCAAAAAAATGTTGATACAAGTGTCACTCAACCTTATGTTTTCCTTCTTTTTCAGGGTACCTGGCTAAGGAAAACGAACTATGGAAGGGCTAACTAGTTCAAGCCACTTTAAATTACGTATTTATTTCATTTATTTGGTACAAATTTATGTGTAGTACAAGTCTATATTGGTTTTCACACAATAATATAGGCGTTTATAAGCAATGTTCACTCACCCAAAACCCCAGTATATGGCACCTTCCTTTATGACATTACCACCTCATCACTTCTGTTTGTTTCTACCTCTAGCTTCTTTGTTTCTTTGTCCTCCACCTCAGGAATCACTTTCACCGTGAATTTCGTCATTGGAGAGACCATGGGGCAACATACCTTTACCGGCTAGGTTACTGGTAACAAGTGAATTGCCAAGTGTGGGGGGAAGGGGGGGAAGTGGAGGTTAGGTGGGTCCAGGCAGTATCCCCACTTGACAGCAGGTAGAGGAAGGTCTCTCACATATGCCTACCAAAAATCACCTGCGAATGTTGAAAAATGTGCACACAATGGGCCTTGCAACTGCATGACATACGATGCATGTCGTTGGGTCTGTCCGCGGAAAAAAGTAGCGACGTGCATCGTACGTCGGTGGGACTCGGCGGGTTAAGGCCCGTGTCTCCCCATGGATAGGCAAGGGGCCTTCCCCCGCGTCTACGAGGTGGGCTGAAGTGGGGAAGAGGGGTCCATAAGCCGACTTATGGCGGGAGTAAAAGTGCATATAAAGGCATGATGGGGTGGCTCCCATGCCCACCAGTAGCCTTGCTTTGACCCCGTTCAGCCTCATTTTATCGTAGACTGGGGGGCGGTACTTCTGTGAGGTGGCCCCCACCACTGTGGGGAGGTGCGGGGGTGGGCCTAAAAATCCAGTGCCACGTCGAACTCCTCCTCTGACAATTCACTGCCTTCCTTTGAGTCTGGATCGAGGTTGTCTGTGGGGGGAGGGTCGGGGCTGGTGCCGTCCTCGTCTACGGCGGAAATGTGGCGGCGTCCTTGTGGGTTGAACTTCGTGCGTGATGCTTTTAGTTGTTCGCGAATATTGTGTAGGGGACACCGGTTGCTACACGCGAGAACTCCTACGGGTTGATGGTGATCAGGTTTGCGTTTTCTCTGTGGGAGGGCCATTTCTTTGGGGATGGTGGGAGTGGGTGCAGGGATGGCTTGAGTCGAGGACGGCTGTGGTTTGGTTGAAGGTGGGGGTGGTCTGGTGGGGAATTTACTTGCCACCCTGATATGTTGTGTGGTGGGGCGTGCTGCAAGGAGGCATCGAATTAACTGGATGTCTCTGTCAAGGTCTCCTGATGGGTCATGTATGGTATAATGTTCTTTTACCATGCCCGGAAGTATCCTGAGGAGGGTACTGAACAGATGCTGGTCCCGGGTTTCTGCATCCGTGTCCGGGTATGCGGCGGTGATGCGTCACCTTGCCTGGATCATTGTGTTGTCCAGGCTACCATCGTTAGTAAGGGAGTCCAGTTCTGATAGGGCTACAATTGCTCCTAGTGAGGGGGTGATGGCCTCCATTACAATTTTCACAAATCTAGCCCATGTTAGGTCGGGGACTATTTTTGGTGTGATGTTTGCTACCACTTTTCCCAAGTGGGGCAGAGTGACTGCTATCTTTTGTTTGTCATTGTCAAAGCCAATGTCTAGTAACAGTTTGACCATTTCCAAGTAGGTGGTAATATCACATTGTTCTGGGTCGAACTTTGGTAGTGGTACGTAGGGTTTGGCTGTCATTTTGAAATATTCCTTGTCCTCCTTTACCTACCGACCAGATCGAGAACCACTGCTAGCCACCAGTGTTATGCTACGTTCTCGAGGTACAACTACTTGTCCCTCAGAAACGTATGTGCATGGCAGAATCTCTAATTGCCACGTCTCCGAGGGTCGACCTCTCGTTCCTCGAACACGTAGGCTTACAGAGGGGTTCTTTATCAAGCCCGGGTCAGCATGCAAGAGGGAGGAGGAGACACAAAAACACGGCAATAACCAAACAGACAAATATGTATTAACATAGTTATAATCCCAGATACAAATTGGACATTACTCACTTTCAAGGGAAATAGGTAAGATGGTCATTGGCAATGGACAAGTCTATACAAAATCTAAGTGTTGCTCTACCGGCCATGGGAAAGTATGGTAGTATCTTTACAGTATTCACAGCACAATACTGGTATACACGGCAAGTATAAATATGTTGGCCTTTACACACAACAGTATTATAGTACTGGACGGCACTGAGACAGCACAACACACCTGATTATATATTACTCCCGTCACTCTTATTGTGGCGCACGTGCGAGAGCATAAGATTTAAGTATCATCAAGGGGAGGGGGGAGAGAATTCACTCTTACACTTCCAGGGAACTCACTATGACCGAAATACACACTTAGGACGGGCACATCGGCTGATGTTCTAGCCGCACTTCTAGGTTGGTCCTATTTAGGTAAACTTCACTGGGGAGGGGAAATATCAAATAAATATTCAAGGGGCGGCACTTCTACTGTGTGGGGAGAGTTACCAATGATTTACACAGGTAGGTATACACATATACATTGTGGCTCGTCCAGTTCTACACACTGATGAGGATCATAACGTCACTGTGGCCAATTATTTTAGTTAGTGATTACTTCCGTGTCACAGGTACGGTCACGTGAACTTACACTAGTACGTATTCAGTTCATCGGACTTAACACTTTCACTGTTACTGGACTGTGGGTGTTTTATCATCTCTGAACCTCTCTGGCTGGGGGTGTGATGGGAGGCTCGCCTTTCCTGGAGCCCTGACAGGGAGTGTGGGGTTCAGGACTGGGGCCGAAGAGGGCGAGCAGGTTTGGCCTGGTGCCGGCTCCTGGGAGTGCCAGGCAGAGTTCCCGCTACAGGCAGGTCTCGCCCTGGAGTCCTGGGTAGGCCCCGGGGTGTCTGGGGGCCAGGTTCCCTCGAACCTGGGGCCGCTGATGGGGGAGGACTGTGACAACTTCCGGAGGGAGGAGTCGCCATCAGGATCATGTCTCAGCAACCTTGGGCTGGGGAAGTTGCCGTCAGGACAAGTCGGTGGCAACCCTTCTGCTGGGACTTCTGTCACGAGGGCTGCCCTGGAGGGGCGGGTTGGAGGGCACCAAGGTTCTGGATGGGGCCTTACCAATGCTCGTCCAGTAGGGAGTCTCCCCCAGACTCACCTCCTGTGGGTGAGGGAGTACATCCTGCCCGGCCACAGGAAAGAGGGTGGGCCAGGCAAGGGACCTCCTCTTCCTGAGACGCCCTGGAGACAGAGGGTGAGGAGCGGATGGTGGCCTGCTCAGCCTCCCCTGTGCAGATGGTGGCCTGCATGGCAGTTCCTCTGCCTCAGCAGGCTGCAGGGAAGACACAAATCAGGGCTCGCTGTACCCTGCCTCCTGAAGGGGGAAGGGGGGCCTCCTGTAGGTGAGGAGCAGACGGTGGCCTGTCCTGCCTTGTGCCCAACACGGATGATGGCCCGTGTTGCGGTGCTGCTCTTGGGGGAGACTGCAGGAGAGAAGCAAACGGTGGCCTGCTCCACCTCAACCCGACACAGACGATGGCCTGTCACGGCCCTGCAGGGGGGTGGCAACTGAGGAACTGACAGTGGCCTGCTCTGCCTCTGACCTGGTACAGACGGTGGCCTGCACCACGGCATTGCTTGGAGTTGTTAGAACAATCCCGCCCCTAACTTGGCAAGGATGACGGTGGCCTGCTCTGCCTCTGACCTGGTACAGATGGTGGCCTGCACCACGGCATTGCTTGGAGTTGTTAGAACAATCCCGCCCCTAGGGAGGCGGTAGTTCGATCGGTAGAGAGTTGGCTTGCGGTCCCGTGGGACCCAGGTTCGAATCCTCGCTGGTGCAGGGAACAGTTTAAGGATTTGAATTTCATTAAAATCAGGCTTTGCTGATCTACCAGAAGACCCGCCGACATGTCGTAAAAATGACCCCGCTTATACCAATACACCAGTCCTGTATGAGACAGCCCTAGCATGTATTCAATATGGACGGTGGGTGTT
>JAGKTI010000382.1:8161-48335 GCA_018397915.1 Birgus latro
ATAGGGAAGACGGGGTAGGAAAAGAATGAAGGTGAAGAGAATGAAAGGAGTAGGGGGAAGAGGAGAAAAGGGGGTGCAAGAGAAAAGGAAAGGATGGGCAAATAGGAATAGGAAGAATGGGGGAAGGGGGGGAAGGACGAAGGTGGAGGAGGAGGATGTGGAAGGAAGATAGGAGAGAAGGAAGAGAGGAGAGTGAAAAGAATACAGGGAAGGAAGAATAGTACAGAGAAGCAAAGGGGAGGTGCAAGAGAAAAGGAGGAAGTGGAGGGGGTAGAGGCAGAGGGAGGAGGAGAGGAAGACGACAAAGGGGAAAAGGAAAGGGAAGGGAAGAGAGGAAAAGTAGGGAAGAGTAAGAGGAAAGAGTACAAGAGAAACAGGAGGTAGAAGAGGAGGAGGGGGAAGAGAGGGAGGAAAGAAAAATAAGGAAGAGGAAATAGAAGAGGAAGAGAACAAAGAATGGCAGAAAGAAGAGGAATAGACAAGGATGGTGGAGAAGACAAGGTGAAAGGAAGAAGGAGAAAGGAATAAGGGGAAGAGAGTGAAAAGGAGGAGGAGGAAGAGGAATGGTACAGGAACAGAGGAAATGGAGAGGGATGGGAGAGAGTGAGAGGGAGTATCAGGAAGAGGGAAGTTTGAGACAGAGGGAAAGCAGAAACAGGGGTAGAAGAGGAAAAGGAGAAGAGGCAGAAAGAGAGAAAGTAGAAGAGGCAGAACAGAAGGAAGGAGTAGAAATGACCGGAAAAGAGTCAAAAGGATGGAGGAGATGAGGGAGGGGGAGAGTGAGAGGGACAGGAGGAGGAGGAGAAAGAGGAAAGGGATGAAAGGAGGAGGAGGAACAAGAGGAGAGGGATGGAAGGAGGA
Organism: Birgus latro; assembly: GCA_018397915.1. NCBI lineage: Eukaryota > Metazoa > Arthropoda > Malacostraca > Decapoda > Coenobitidae > Birgus > Birgus latro. The sequence goes on from JAGKTI010000382.1 coordinate 9,023, forward strand.
GGAGGAGGAGCAAGAGGAAAGGGATGGAAGGAGGTGAGGAGCAAGAGGAGAGGGATGGAAGGAGGAGGAAAGTTGGAAGAGCAGAAGAGGGAGAGGAGCAGGAAAGGAGAGGAAGAGGGTGAAAAAAAAAATGGGATAGCTGGAGGATGAGATGGAGAAAAAGATGAGAAAGAGGAAGAAGGGGAGAAAAAGATGAAAAGCAGAAGGAAGGAGGGGTAGTAGAGGAAAAGATGAGAGCAAGGAGGAAGAAGGTAAAGACATGAAGGGAAGAGGGAGGTAGGGGAAGAAGGATTAATTATGTTATAAGAGTGATAAACATGACAGGGCAGGACAGAGCGAGGCAAGAACAGGAGAATATAAAAGAGATGACAAGGCAGGAGAGCAAGGCAAGAACAGCAGGGATGGCAGGGCACAGTAAGTGTGCAAGGGAGAGTATGAGTGGGTACAGGGATGATAGGACATAGCAAGGGTGCAGAGGAAGTAAGAGATAGCATGACAGGGTTGGCAGGATAGGACAGGACAGGGATGTCAGGAACAACAGGGCATTGTAAGGGTACAGGGAAGGGAATGGCTGTGTATTGCAAGGGTGCAGGGCAGGGCAGGGATAGCAGGAACAGCAAGGCAGGGATGGCAGGAACAGCAGGTCAGGGGGGATGTGGCAGGGCATGGTAAGGATGCAAGGTAGGGTATGGCTGGGTATGGCAATGGTGCAGGGGAGGGAATGGCTGTGTACTGCAATGGTGCAGGGGAGGAAGTGGCTGTGTATTGCAAGGGTGCAGGGGAGGGAATGGCTGTGTATTGCAAGGGTGTGGGGAAGGGCATGGTTGTGTATTGCAAGGGTGCAAGAGAGGGCATGGATGTGTATTGCAAGGGTGCAGGGAAGGGCATGGCAGTGTATTGCATGGGTGCAGGGAAGGGAATGGCTGTAAAGGGTGTAAGGCAGGATGGGGATGGCAGTGCAGGGGTGACAGGACAGGATAGGGATGGCAAGATAGGATAATGATGACAGGCCAGGACAGAGATGGCAGGACAGGGGTGACAGGACAGGACAGGGATGACAGGAGAGTTGTAGCAGAGCAGGTAAGGGATTGCAGGAATAGCAAGGGTGCAGGGGAGACATGGCAGGGCACAGCAGGGGTGCAGGTATTGCAAGGATGCAGAAGAGGGCATGGGTGTATATCCCAAGGGTGCAGTGGAGGGCATGTCTGTGTTGTAAGGGTGCAGGCAAGGGCATAGCTGTGTACTGGAAGGATACAGGGGAGGGCATGGCTGTGTATTGCATTGGTGCAGGGGAGAGCATGGCTGTTTATTGCAAGGGTGCACAGGAGGGGAGGACAGTGCAAGGGTGCAGGGCAAGTAAGTGATGACAGGACAGGGATGGCAGGGCAAAAGTGAGGACATGGATGACAGGACAGGGTTGGCAGGACATGGATGACAGGACAGGGTTGGCAGGACATGGATGACAGGACTGATGGAAGGACAAGACAAGGATGGAAGGACAGGACAAGGATGACAGGAACAGCAGGGGACACCTGGCAGGGCATAGCAAGGGTGGGTTGCAGGGTGGTGGTGGTGGAAGGGTGGGTTGCAGGGAGGTGGTGGTGGAAGGGTGGGTTGCAGGGTGGTGGTGGTGGTAGGGTGGGTTGCAGGGTGGTGGTTGTAGGGTGGTAATGTGAGAAGGAGGAAGAAGGACAAGGAAGGAAGATGAGAGAGGAAGAGAAGAACATGAAGGAGGAGAAGAGGAAGCAGATGGAGGAAGGGAGCCTAATACAATACTTAACTATATGAAATAAAGTGCACAGAGAAAAAAACATTCCAATCTGTTTTCATTTGTACTATAATGCCAACAAGGGGAATCATTAGTTTAAGCTTCAGAAATTGCTTGTTAGAGTAATATAATAATAAAAACTTATTTGCAAACCCCTATCAATACTTCCCCATTTAAGATACTTTCACTAAGCACAATTTCTTTCTTAATCTGTCAGTCAAAATACAAACACTTTTCACATAATATACTTCTTCACTAATCTCATAAGTGTGCTGTGAAAGATCAAGATTAATTCATCAAAAAATATTATTAACTTAAATTTAACACAAATACGTATCTTGTTACTTGGTTGCTGTTTTGCATATGATCCTTTAATGCTTGAGAAAAAGTCCCTCTTGCTGGGACCTAACCACAACTTCAAGCAGTGTTCACCTATCAGCAATTTACTGGAATATATATCAATTATTAAATGAGGAATTACTTTTTGCTGGCATTATGCACAAACAAAACTCACAATTTACACATATTCACTTTGTAATAGTGTGGAAAATGTGCCTTTAGATCTCGGATGATGTGTTTACATACATTTAAATCCTATGCATCTATAGAGTATGCTAAGGTGCTGAAATAACCTTGAAATTAAGGGTGCATGATGGGAAGGTAGAAGTGGTTCGATATTTTCATATTGCTCGTATATCATTTGTCAAAGCTCCAACATGCTTGTGTAGGCCCTTGGTCACCTAATGGCTGCTTGATCTGTGGCAGCCTCCCTATTCAGCTTCATATCCCTGAGGTCATACACTATGACCTCACCCCAGGTCTTTTTCAGACTGCCTCTCGCAACCCTACTCCCGATTTTCACCTTCCACACCCAATTGTTATAAAAATGTGGTGCTAGATTCATGTGGTGGCAATGATATAACCATGCCATGTCCAGTAAAAAGGGGCAGATGCTCACTCACTGACCATTTAAGTCCCTGGAATCCTGACTACCTCACATATTTTTCTCTACATAGCGCTTCATGATTATCAACTCCATGACTTTCCTATTCCAGACCAACACCAATGGAATACCAACTGGTGTTCTCAATGCCAAAGACCTCTCGTGGCTAAACACACAGACACAGGACAGCCCCAGGACTCTCAATCCAGAAAAACACAAACATGTAAACATCGTAAGTGACACCTCACCCCAAGACCTCCACACAGACTTATGAGGCCGCCTTCCTCCCCCAGCCTCACTATGTACCTCTTCACAATCAGTTAATTTTTATCTGACAACTTGACCAATCCCATGAAACATGAAACTTAGTTATGAGACAAGAATGAGTCTTCTTGGTTACTAGTTATACTGACCTAGTCTGGCTCCACTCTGTCAGAGGAAAATAAAAGCATTATGGCCAGTCAAACCACCAAGGAAATTGTACTGGACCTATCACCTGACCACTTCCCCAAATTAATTTAAAAATGACCTCCATCCAAATAAAACATGCAATCACTTTTGTGTTTAGTTTTCCTCCTCTTTTTCTGTAAATAATTTATCCTGTACATACTCACTACTACAGTAATTCAAAACCTTCAACACTACATGCACTGCCTCAATAACATCCCTCTTCCTCCTCCAACTAACACCGTATTCTCCTCTTTTTCCTCTACTCAACACCTCCCTCTTCCTCCTCTATCCAACACTACACTTCCCTCTTCTTCCTATACCCAGCACTACACGTCCATCTTCTTCCTAAACGAAGCACTACATTTCACTCTTCTTCCTATACCCAGCACTACACTTCTCTATTCTTTCTCGTCCTAACATCACTCACACAATTTTTTTCCCCTACCTAAACAACCTCCATCCTAAAGGGATTGTGTTCTGAAAAGCATATTATTTTTTTCATACTGTTGAGTGGCTGAAACAAGTATCTGTGCATATTAAATGAGGATTATTTTTTTATGCAAAGTAGTAACTGATGGCCAGAAACCTGCAGGATTGTTCCCACCAAGAAAAAAAATAACAGAGCCAAATTCAAGATCCGTTCATTTTGAGATACCTAGACAAACTGCCTTACAACTGAAGATTTAAGGTGATAATTTCTGGGGCATCAAGCTTGCAATATTGTAAACAGCTTTATGATATTATTCACACTAATACATTTTATGATGCAATAATCTCGTAAAAGCCTACCTTCCATTTTTGTAGTGGCATATGTCTTCCAGTAAATGGTAACCACTCTTTCTAAATGGAAAATAATTTCTCTCTGTATTGATAAGCCTCTGATGTGGCATCCTAAATAAGTGTTAATACTGTGAAATGTGATATTGCCACAAGCTGGTCCTGGCAGAGCTCCGGCAGTGGAATGGTTTGTGAATCTGGTTCCTGAAAAACAAACTTGGTCTTATGATTCAATTATTACGTGGCATTCAGTGTCAAGACAATCCGTACACACTAACTCCAGGGCTATATAAATCCATTATGTCACTTTTTATTATTATTCTTTCCTTTTCAGGTGGCTTTACATTAAGTGACAAGCGCAAAGGTTTCTTAAAAGCCAGGGAACCATTTACAATGCTGAGTGGTAACCATATAACACAATCATACATGTTCCCTGCATGTGAACAAGCTCTTGGTGGGGGGTTAGTGTCCTTCTCCATAAAATAACCAACTTGAAGACAAAAGGGATCATGGTGTCTGGCTATAGACAGATGGACTATCTACACTAAATATTAGTTGTGGTAAGAACTGTCTCCCTATACTGAGAGACAATAATCAAATGTAATACTGTTCTTCTATGGCAACACTAAAGAGAGGTGGGTGAAATTATGTATATCAACCCTTCTGAGATCTCAATTGTTACATTCAAAATTTGGCAACACTGACCCCCTCCAGCACAGATACTTGTTTTAGCTACTGTATACACTCACTACCCAGCACCTACACCCAGTTAACACCTATACTAGTGCTTCAAAAATGTCTGTTCTCATTCTACACCCAGCACAAAATTTCACAAGGATTTATTTGATACATTTTTTTTTCTCCCCCTTAAAACAGCCCCCATTCAGAAGGAACTGTGCTGTGAAAATATATGGCATTTCACAGTAAAGGTCATCAGCTCCAACCACCTGCACTATTAGCTGTCTGCTGATAGCTGTGGCTGTCAACCTTCTTCCTTTTTTTTTTTTTTTTTTTTTTCCAGACTGTACATAGCTACTACCTACAGCACTAAAATATGATGCTTGTAATGAAAAAATACTATGGAAAGCAAGTAATCAAAACTTACACTACACAGAGTGCTTCAAAAAAATCTATTCTCATCCTACACCCAACACAAAATTTCACAAGTATATATTTTTTTCTCCCCTCTAAAACGGCTCCCATTCCAAAGGAACTGTGCTGTGAAAAGCATATGGATTTTCATAGTACAGGTCACCAGCTCCGACCACCTGCAAATTTGCAGTCCGGCAATGGCTGTGGCCATCAACCTTCTTCCTATTTTTTTTTTTTTAAATATATACAGTACTTTATTTGTATTGTTTCAGAAAGTACATAGCTACTGCCTATACACACAAGGCCATTACAGCTATCCCAAAATTTCCAGCCAAAAGGAACCTTCAAAAAACATAACCAGACACCCATCCTTCAGACACAACCCTACCCATTGAAACATGAATACACTTATTCTCTCTCTCCCTCTCTTGACTCTAACTTGGTCTAAAAATGCGTTGTGCTCTCTCATGGATGCTGAGTTGTAAGAATACAGAAAATAAGCAATAAAATGTGATGCTGGTTATGAAGAAATGCTGTGGAATGTATTCAAAACCTACACTACACAGAGTGCTTCAAAAACATCTGTTCTCATCCTATACCCAACACTAAATTTCACAAGGATACATATTTTTTCCTACCCCCTTAAAACAGCCCCCATTTCAACGGAACTGTGCTGTGAAAAGCATATGGAATTTCACAGTACAGGTCACCAGCTCCGACCACCTGCAACTCCGACCATATGCAATACTGGTAGCATAAGTGCAGTCTGCCCAGTGGCTGTGGCTGTCATCCACTTTTTTTTTTTTACTTTATTTCTGCTATTTCAGATGGTACATAGCTACATATAAAACAGAAGCCTTCAAAAACCATCACTAGATACCCACTCTTCAGACACAACCATACCCAGAGAAACACAATTACACCTATACTCTCTCTCTCTCTCTCTACTCTAACTTGGTTTAAAAATGGCTTATGCTCTCATGAATGCTGACTTGTAAGAATATAGTAAACAAGCATTAAAATATGATGGCCTTCACGATAAAAAGCTATGGAAAGAACGTAGATCTGTAATATTTTGTTTTTGTCAGTTGGAAATGTTAAAAAAAGCTGCAAAAATAAGAAAATTTATGCCAAGTTAGAGCTAGCTAAGTATAACCAGACTTCAACACAATCATCTTTCTCTACTTCAGTGCCAACACAATATACAACATCTTTCTCTACTTCAGTGCCAACACAATATACAACAATACAAATACAACTATATACTATGCCCACAATGTAATGCCTTCTCTCACACCACAACACACTCACATTTACCACAGTGTAATGCCTCCTCCCACACCACAACACACCACACACATGCACCACACACACACTATCACACCACACACATGCACCACACACACACTATCACACCACACTACCACAAAACACTCACCACATGTACCACTGTGTAAGGCCTCCTTCCACACCACACCACACTACCACAACAGATAATCCTTCAACATATATCTTTGGGGCTGTCAGGATTTCTGTAGTCAGTCAAGTGGAATTACAAGCCAAGATTTACTAATACACAGCAAATACTCTTCAAAACAGCATAATCTTGATCTAACAGGTTTATCATCTATTGACAAAGGAATAAAAGAATCAATTTTATGCAAAGGGAAGGTGGGGGAAACACTCTTGATAGGAGGGTCAGAGGCCTGTAATGATTTTTAGCACTAGGGCAAGGTTTCTCTCCCAATTTCTCTCTCTCTTTCAATTTTATTTCCAGTGAACAAGGAACAAAAAATGAACAAGCATCAAGGGGAAGAACTATCAGTACCATGCCTAGTGAAGTGGACTAATCATCATCATCATCGTAACCATTTTTTTTCTTTTTCAAGCAGTCACACCCCATATTCATTTTTTTTTTTTTTTTTTTACATATGGATGAAATGTACAGGGCCCATAAAGCAAAGAGGAAACCCAAAGGAGGGAGAAACTGGCCAACTGGAATCCCACTGAAATGACTCTGACACTCATTCACTTACCATTCAAATCCCAGTATCTTACAAACACACACACACACACACCCATGGGCACATCACATATCCTTGCTCATTCCAACACCAATTTTAAATCACTGTCATTTACATTTTTCTCTCTCTACAATCATAAATCACCACAACCCAAGCCAACAGACACCAACACCAGCATAAACACTCAAACGATACACAGACAAAGAAAATGAGAAAATGCAACAATGTAGGAGAAACATCCACAGCACAGCCTTAGAATAAACATACCGATGGTTCTAAAATGTATACACAATTGGCTGTGACACTGGGGAGCTTATAGCTTTATACAACACAGTCTGCCTAACTTAACCCGGCCAGGCCCCCTGACGTACGATGCACGCCACTACTTTTTTTCACGCTCAGACCCACCGACGTGCATCGTACGTCAGTCAATTGCGAGGCCCGTCGTTTGCACATTTTTCAAGATTCGCGGGTGATTTTTTGGTAGGCATGTGTGGAAGACCTTCCTCTACCCACTGTCAATTGGGGATACTGCCTGGCCCCACTTGACCACCCCTCCCCCCCTCCCCCCACACTCGGCAATTCACCTGTTAGCAGTAACCTGGCCAGTAAAGACATGTTGCCCCACGGTCTCTCCAATGATGAAATTCAGGGTGAAAGTGATTCCTGAGGTGGAGGACAAAGAAATAAAGAAGCTAGAGGAAAAAACAAACAGAAGTGATGAGGTGGTATTGTTGTAAAGGAAGGTGCCATATGTTGGTGTTTTTGGTGATTGAACAATGATTATATTGCCTATACTATTGTGTGAAAACCAATATAGTCTTGTACTACACATAAATTCGTACCAAATGAATAAATATATAATTTAAAGTGGCTTGAGTTAATTAACCCTCCCATAGTTCGTTTTCTTTGAAGCCAGGTGCTCTGAGAGAGAAAGAAAGATAAGGCTGACTGTCACCTGTAGCAACATTTATAAGCTCAGGAGGGCGATTTCTCTATGAATTTTCGATGTTTCTCACCAAAAGCGGAGGTTTGAGCCAAAAAAGACAAGTTGAAAATCGGTCGGGTTCTGAGTGTGGGTTGGGTAAAAAAAATCGGTCGGGACTGGGCGGGTTAATATTGCATACTGCACAAAATAATCTGCTCAACACATAATACTGCTGATTTCTGTGATGCAGTGAGTTAATGGATGATAGGGACCTGACAGGCAAAGTAGTTCTTGAACATGCTTAGAAAAATATGGCAAATGACTGTGTGATACGAAGTGGTATATCAAAACAGTTTAGTCCATTCGGCACCTTAGGATCTATCCATATCTATCTATCTATCTATAGCCTGACAACCTAATCCATAGAGTAATAAAATTTTAAACACCTGAAGATGACATTACATATGCACATTTTCCTACACTCTTACAATTAAGAATAGATATATAAAGACAACATATTACAATTCAACACATACCTATAGTCAGTTTATTTCCATCTGACAAAACAAGGCAACTTTTATAACTTCAGTACTAAATCACTGGTGTATAAAAAATTCAATAGGCCATAGTGACGAGGTAGGAATGAGTCTCCCTGGTTACTAATCAAATTAACTCTCAGGTCTGACTACACTTGGCCATAATCCAAGCTAAGAGGTTATGAATCTCTGTGGCTACATAAAATTTGATAAGCCTTGGTGATGAAGTAGGGATGAGACTCCTTGGTTACTATTCAAATTAACTTTCCAGTCTGACTACAGGTGGCCATAATCCAAGCTAGAGGCTATGAATCTCTGTGGCTACACAAAATTAGATAAGTCTTGGTAATGAAGTAGGGATGAGACTCCTTGGTTACTATTCAAATTAACTCTCCAGTCTGACTACAACTGGCCATAATGCAAGCTTGAGGTTATGAATCTCTGGCAGGCAAAATCAAACTGACTACAGACTAAATCAACAGAAATAAACAGGCACCAAAAAAACACATCCACATAAATATATAAACATACAGTCAGCCACAAAAAAAAAAAAATAGACAAAAAACATAAACCGTATTAACGACAAATGTTCGAATACAGTATATGCTGGAAAAAACCTCAACTCACTAATCTCTGACCTAAATGAAGGGAATCAACTGGGGATGTTTAATGAAGGGACACGACTCAAGATGCTCATTAATCTTTGCCATAAATGAATGTTAACTAAGGATGCTTGTTGGTTTTAAATTCTCAGTGCTATTTAGGGCAATACATTTTTCTTTTTAAAGCAGAGATGAAAAAAATGAAGGCTGAAAGAAATAATACACAAAGGAGAGCCAAATTCAAGATCCATTAATTCTCAAATTCCTGCACACACTGTGTTTAAAAGACTGGAGGTCAAAGGCAGGGGGAAATACAGACTGATGATGACAATTTCATAGCTGACCTGTTGCCAATTAAAATCAACCAAACAAGGTCAAGAGTACATATTTTTTTCAGCATATTTTTTCCTGTAGCTGACTGTGCAATATATCACAATGACATGGCAAAAATAATAATGCAAAAATAACAATATGGGCATAAAAATAGGCATACATATATAACAACTAACATCAATACTTTAGGAAGGATAATATATGCAACACACCTATTTTTATTGTTTGGTAAAAAAGCACTATGGCTTTGTGCATAAGTCCTTTTATTTGCCACATTTATTTATGATCTTTTGGGCTGATAATACCTGCTGTTGTTGTGGTCCCAGGCTCATTTTAACTACAAACAAAGTCAATGCTGGAGAAACTAAATACTGGAATTTAATGAAAGAAATAAGGCAATATGGGCTTTTGGATGAGAATTAATCCTTACAACACAGATTATCCTCCAATAATCTTTTTCAGACATGCGTGAGTGCATCTTTCAGCAGTCTACTTTGGAAAATAACATGCATATATCCTTAGCAAAATTCCACAGGTCACTTAGCCACATCTCATTCAAGAAGCTAGATGATCAGCATATACAGATAAGCTACAAACAACTGACACTGTTTTACTTAGGAAGCAGATACTGTATAGGCAAAAATGCTGAAACTGATGCAATACTGGTTCAGAGAAGTGGTTTGGTTACAGCACTACTACAGAGGAATACCCAAACACCCTGCCACTGTTTTATTTAGTCAGGAATACAAGACCACAGCAACAGCAGCCCACAATTTACTAAACCATAATACAGGACTGCCCATATTTCTGGTGATCAGCTCAGTCCGTGGGTGTGGGGAATGCATGTATTTTGACGACTTTATTCAATTATGCTCCGTTTAACTAGGGATTAAATTACCATCTTTCCTTTGTAAATGCTAGTTGAAACAAGACTAATATGGTGCTAGTCATGAAGAAGTGCTATGGAAAGGATGTTGGGCCACAGTGCTATCTTATTCTGCCAGTGAGGTATGGGAAATGAATCTGCATAAGACCAAAAATCTCATGTCTCCTTGTGTCATGCCTGTGTGTCATATATTGTGTCATGCTTTTGTGTGTCACGGTGGGGGACAGGGCGACATGGAGGCGGTTTGTTTGTGGCCACCCCTTACGGGATTAAGGCGTCTGGCAACAGATAGATAGTCTCTGTCTGTCATGTCTCTGTGTGATGTTTCTGCATGTCATGTCTCTGTGGTACTTCAATTTCTATATGAATGGAGCTGTAAGAGAGATAATGGCAGGGATGTGAATATATTGGAGTGTCTAATGAGAGGGAGTAAGGTGTGGAAACTTCCTGTACTGTTGCTTGCTGATGATACTGTATTGTTAAGTGAGGAGAAATGTCAAATGCAGGGCTTGATGGAGTTTGGGGGAGTGTGTAGGAAAGGAAATGTAAGTGTGTGTAGAGAAAAGCTATGGTGTTGGGTGAGGATGAATGTCAATTGCAAGGCTTGATGGAGTTTGGGGGAATGTCTAGGAAAGGGAGTCTATAACTGTGTGTAGAGAAGGAAATGAAGCCACATACACAGTGAGACAGGGTGGTGAGGAAATGGAGAACAAGAATGCATCCAAGTACTTAAGTAGTGTGATGAGTAAGGATGGAAGGAAGGGCTTGAAAGGGTACAGCAGAGTAGAAAGGCTACTGGAGCACTGAAAGCTGTGATAAGGAACAGCCAAGTGAACTGGGGAACATGAGACTGACTAGAAGAGTATGTGAGTGAGGTGAAGGGGGAGACCAATGATGAGATGGATGAAGTGGAGAGATATAAGAGGGAGGGGGGTGGAAGTGAGCATGGAAGTGAAGCCTGGATCATGTTGGAAGGACACAGGTCATGAGTGAGAGCAGTGGAAATGAAGTGAGGAATGTGTGGAGTTTAATGGACAGACAGACAGACAAATGAGGAAGTAAAGAAGCATTGTGGTGCTGTTAGGAGAAATACTTTGAGGATGGGGAATAAGAGACTGACTAGAAGAAGGTATGTGTATGACATGGAGGGGGAGGGGAGAAGAGGAGACCATGGCTGAGATGGAAGAATGGAGTGGAGAGATACGAGGGAGGGGTGTGTGAGTTGAAGAGAGGGCAGTCAGATGGCAAATGACAGTGCAACATGGAGTTAATTTGTCTGTGGCCCCCCTTATGGGATTGAGATGTCTGACAATGGACAAATAAAACTCAGAGGAGGGTAAAAATTTCTGCTTACTAAAATGAATGAACTTTAAGCAATTACTGAAGCAAATGCAAGAGGAGATATTTAATTACTTTATTAAAAAATGCAAACAATGGATGCAAACAAGCAATCACTATAAAGTAAGAAAGGGTTATGGGAAACAGAGAATGATGCAAGGTAGAGATGGCAATGGTGACTAAGCCTTCACCACACCAATCACCATCATTATAATCACCAAAATCAATATGATAATCAACATCAGCCATTATATTCATCATTGCAATCATCATTATCATTGTAACCTCTTCTTCCCACATAGGCTGGGGTAAGGTACAGTGCAAAAACCCATGGGATCACACATGTTATATATGAACCACCCTGTATTGTTAGCACCTGTGGCATATAACCAGGACTTACTGGATCAGTTTGTGATGTACAGGCATGTGCAAAAGTATGCCAACAACACTCTGTCAGCACTCGCTTGTATGTTGTATTTATCACTCTTCCCCAAATGACTAGAGAGTAACATTCCTTTTCTTGCTCATTTTACTGATGCTTGGAACAGACACCTTCCTATGGCAATAATCAGATATTGCTGCTGTCAGGTTATACAAACAGCCTTCAGTTCCTTTACAATGCCCCAAAAGGAGACTGGTGGACTATGAAGGAATGGAAATTTTGGTGTGCAGTAGTTACCACATAAAATATTTCACACAACAACTTCCATTGCTACAGCTGGCAGAGAAGTGCCTACATACTTTTGCTCACGCTCAGGACAGGAGTCTTGCTACACATTTTATAGCCTGTGCTGGCATACAGCCGACCAGTTGTCTACAACCATAGTTGCTTTACTCCAATCTGTCGCAAACGTCAAACTCCTTTAAGCTCAATTGACAGCAGGTCTGATTGAGTCAGTAGCCACTCCTAATGTGGCCTCAGAAAGAATTACATCAGTCAGTAGCTAGTCCCAGGTCTCTTGCAAAAAGGGGAAACAAAAAATTGGTGAATGAATGGGTGGCGGTGAATGTGTGGTCCACCATCTCATAGATGTGAACAAAGTGTGCAATGTCTGGCTTGCAATAGTCACTTAAGAGCGTATGCCCAATCCTTGAAGCGTTGCTTAGGCCATAAAAAATAAAAAACAAAATAACCATGAACACAACCCCCTCATAGAGCATTCCGCCCCCTTACTGTACGGCCACAACGTGGTTATTGCAAGCAAGGGCTGCGTGCATGTTTACTTACATAGTCATCCACCTGTGTGCCACTTATCCTTCCAAAATCAGCAATAAGGACCCCTTCTCTTTGAACTCAGGAAGCCCCCATTACCCGCGTTGGAACTGATATATATCATGGTACACAATGGTGGGTTGTGTGTGTTGTAAAAGTCATTACCCAACCACCCAGTTATCCTCCAATTCCCCCAAACCCCACTAGTATCAAAGGGACTTGGGACCATGCTACACAATGTATTGGAAGGGCAAGGCAAATTGTACAATAGCAAACATTTCAACAAGAAATTAGTTTATTTTTAGAAGCGGATTTTTTGTTCATTTACTGCCAGCGTAAAACTTTAACCTACTCAGTCGGATTTGGCGCTTATTATTCATATGCGTACCAGTACTTAGCGTTCCAACTTCCACACAGGGGAATCGATAGGGCCGAGATTCGTAAACAATGAGTAATGCCGACACTGCAGGGTCGACTGGTGTGGGTGACTGAAACGGAAATCATAGCAACAAAATACACGAGTACCTGGAACAACTGGCTGAACCACAAGCTACAAAAATCTGTCCACTGTGCATCATTTACAATACAAACATAATAATAATAATAATAATAATAATAATCAGTCAATAATCATATGCATAATTCACTGGGGTGTCTTTTAGGTGCCTCAAGAGGCTTGCTAGGAAATCATGTTAGGAAATCACCACAGCCACAAAGAAGACAAGCCAGTTTGACTGAACTAACACCAGACATTGTTCAATTGAGAGAAATACTGTACTAGCAAGCAAAGGCATAAAAAATAACATGGGGAACCTTTCTATCACAAAATTCTTGTAGTATATCTATCTAGCTAACACTTACTGCAATATATCTACTATCTATGTGTGTCTGTGTAATGTTGATCTGTGCACTTTATCTATCTATGTGCTTGAAATAATGCTGAGCTGAGGAAACAGTTTAGCAAGGACACATTGTAATCATGAAGAAGTACAATGGCAAGGTTTCAAAACCATCTGCTACTGTTATACCTGGGAAATATACTTACTGTACTCTTTTACTCTAACCTGGCATAAAATAAGCATCTCAACAATAGTTTATCAAGTAGAATGCTAGTCATGAAGAAGTGCAATGGGATGGATGTACACCTGTAGTACTGTCACTGACATATATGAAAAAAGCTGGTGAATGGACAAATCCTGGGCCAAGTTAAGGTGCAAGATGTATGATAATTGAGTACAGACTAATATAAATAAGTAAAAAATAAGGATCACTATTATCTTCAAACCCCAATGCATCACTCTAAGTTGAATAAAACCATCTGGTGTTAGTTGGAATAAAGACAGTTGTTCTCCCACTTATGAACATCTACAAACTATTGTTGTTGAGATTAAAGACTTACCAGCTTGAGATTTCATTAGGCTTTGTGGTTGCCAGCCTGATTGTGCCAAGGACTGACTCCTGGCACTGCATCATCCTATCCAATCATTGTTGTCGTCGTCATCGACTGACAAGTAATATCAGTACCTAGATTAAGTTAACTGGCCTTCTATACCCTAGTGGTGGAATGATCTAGTTATGATGCTTAGCACTGACACTGATCATAATTATCATCATCAATCCTAACTCCTTTTCCAATCCAACGATGGGGTGAGGAATTCTCTATTAAAATATCGTAAGTAGGGGAGCAACTGTTATACTCTGGCCATTTCAACTTACTTACTAAAAAATTTCTAACTCACATTACAGAAGGGTGGTTGTAGCTGTTGTAGTAGTAGCAGTAGTAGTAGTAGTATTAGTAGTGGTAGTAGTAGTAGCAGTAGTAAATGTAGTTGTGTAGATAATTTTCAAGAATGATGGCCCAGGGAAATTAACCTCTTTAGGGCTGAGGTATTTCCCCAGAGAATAGAGGTCACTGAGTAAAGAAAAAATCAATGAGCCAACACCACTGGCCTCAGCATGGCAGCATCAACTCCAGCAAGGTAGCAGCAACTCTAGCACAGCAGCACCACCTCCAGCATGCAGCATCAACACAGCAATTGCAGGAACAGCAGCATGAGTAACACAAACAGCCCCTGAAAATATGGCAAGTTTTTTAGGAGATAATCTCAGGACTGCTGATAATTTAACCCTTTTGTCTGTGGAGTTCAATACAGATCTTAATTAACTGCTGGTGTATTGGCATTGGAGTGGCATTAATAGGATGGGGAGGAGAGGGGTCTGCCTGATGAAATTTACAATTTTCAATCCCATCCCTACCACCCAAGAGGAGAATGATGGGCTACAAAAGGTAACTCAGCCTACAGTCCACTGGGTTAATGTTCTGATGTGCCTGGGGTTGCAACTACTACAACTATTAGTACACAAGACCTAAGATGAACAAATGCATTTTACACCATCTGTCTGCTCCACTCCCTGGTTATAGTCCCTCAAGTACTTTCTTATTCCCACAAAAGAAGAGTGTGGACTGCAGCAGAAGAAGACAATCCTACGGTTCTGCGTTAATTTCATAAGTCTTCATGACTGGCATTAGTCTTGTATTAATCTTTTGTTACAACTCAGCACTGAATATGGAGAGATGGCAGTTTAGACAGATAGATAGTGGGAAACAGGGCTATGGATAGATTAATTCCTTCAATTTTTTTTTAATTTTTTTTTTTATGTGTCCGACTCTGGGCATAGGCTTCACAGCCTGCTATCAAGGCCCAGTCGTCCTCCTACAATCTACATGTCACCACTTCGGCGCTTAACACCCACCGGCCATATTGAATACATGCTAGGGCTGTCTCATACAGGACTGGTGTATTGGTATTAGCGGGGTCATTTTTACGACATGTCAGCGGGTCTTCTGGTAGATCAGTAAAGCCTGATTTAATGAAATTCAAATCCTTAAACTGTTCCCTGCACCAGCGAGGATTCGAACCTGGCTCCCACGGGACCGCAAGCCAACTCTCTACCGATCGAGCTAAAATGATGGCTGTCTCCTAATATGAATGAGTCTGGTAGTAGCAAGTATAGACTATATCACGTCAGCAGAAGGCCCATAATACAGGTCCCTCTGGCAAAACAAAAGATGTTAAGCCAGATGAAGAAAAAAATCCTGCACCTTTTCCCCACCCATGTAGGAGGAGGTAAGCTTCAATTACCTAAACTAATAATAATAATAACAATAATAATTTATCTATTCCCAGATGCCATAATCTCATAAAGGGTAGCCATCTGACTTTGAGTTACTGTATTTGTTTTACAGGGAGAGGCACTAACCCTCCACCAACCCATTTGTTGACACGTAGGGAGCATGTAGGGTTTGGTTATATGGTTACCACCCAGCGTTGTAAATGGTTTCTTGGCTTACAGGAAACCATTTGGCTTGTCACTCAATGTAAAGCCACCTGTAGAGGAAAGAAAAGCAATAAGAAGTGACAGGAAATATGGGAGAAATAGGAAGAGAGGAGGGAAGGCACACAAAAAGAATGATAAAGGCTAAGGAAGAAGTAGGCAGCACTACATCAAGTGAGTGGATGATGGTCACCACCACCTACCACCATAATAATAATGATAATAATAATAATCCATCCATCATCCAATCCTATGTTCCCCCTTGAGGAGCGCAGAAGCCCAGGGCTAGGCAAGTTGGTTCTGACATTTAAGATGGGAGTGAAGAGTGAATAACGAGAACTATCCTATGTCCCAACAGCATGCCAAATGGGCCACACACCCACTCACCATTCAAGCCCTTGGAATCCTGATACAACCACACATGCATAACTATCCACACACACACATACACTTCATAACACCTATCCAATAACCCATCCAACACCTTCAAGTTAAATAAGTGCTGTCAACACTTGTCATGTACTCCTTCATACAAAACTCATCCTCTCACCTTTTTCTTACTCATCTTTTATTTGTTTATCATTTTTATCTTCTCAGTAAAAAATTATATACAGTATACACTAAAACTGATACTAGTCCCTGGTTTTAATATATCTACACTATTTATCAGTCTATCTATTGCCAGACTCTTTAATCCTGTAAGGGGTGGCCACAAATAAGTCGCCTCCATGTCTCCCTGTCCCCTGCCATTTCACTGCCCTGCTCTCAGCTCACACCCCCTCTCTCTCATATACCTCTCCAATCCTCCACCTCATCCTCAGTCTCCTCCTCCCTCTCTCTCAACTCCCTATCACAGAAAAGGAGGATGGTGGACTGTAGGAGAAAGTAACTTCTGGTTTCCTATCCAGATGGGCTTGGGACAGCAGCAAGAATTTAAAAGTCACACTCCGACGCTTACCAGAGAATGCAGACAGATGGTTGGTTTTACCATGATTTGGTAGCTGGTTGGTATCAATTTGGCATCTGGTTGGTATCTGGCTTTCATCTCCTCCTTCCCCTCTCTGTCGGCAGTTTCCACAGTTGGGTCAACTCACACACCTGAAAAATATATTATATACATTAGTTCTTTCCTTCCAAACATGATTTGACAAAAGTATTTGGTTGGCAGCAAGAACAGTATCACTTGGAGACAACAAGATTTAATTACATGGCAGTAAGAATTTGTGAAATATCTTTAATAATAATACTGATGATGATATTAATAATCCAGTACTCCAGTCTGCAGTCCACCAAGTTTACATGTTTGATAAACCTGGGGTGACAAGAACAAAATTCACATACAGTACACACTGGCTACAGTTTACATATTAAAGAGACAAAAAAAATTCACCATTTGCTGAATTAAAATGCCTCTCAATACAAAGAATTAAAGAAATCAGACTATATCACACTCCAGGGGTTGTTGTTGTTGATCAACCCTGTCTGTCTAGATGAGCAGACCCATCAACTGCAGGGACACAAATGCCCCTGTAGAGTTTTCCCGTGCACTGAGTCTGTATTCCCTTGTGTCTGACAGCACCTCACCACAGAAAGATGTGGGGAATAGTGTGAAGGTTTAGTTCCTGGATGAATGCTGCATTTGCATCTCTCCAACCAGTTAACAGGGGCACAATAGTTAGCTCCACTTCACCCCGTATAATGATTGCCACCCAGAGGTGTAAATGTGCTCCTGGGTTACAGGAAACCATTAGGCTTGTCACTCCATACAGAGTCATCTGAAGTGAAATCAAGAGTACATTCAAGTCCTGTCCTCCTCTCGACCCTTCCATCGTAAACCTTGGCCTCCCAGGCTTTGCATTGAAGGACGCACTACACATACATCTAATCATTGTCATTTCTGTATGTTTGAGCCTGTGAATATCCTCTCCCTTTACTGTCCAGGTCTCACTACCATACAGCATAACAACCCTAACACATACCTATGATGAATAAAATTTCCTGATGGCAGCACATATAAAACATATCACACCGCTAAGTCCAAGTAATATTTAGACTTAATTTACTTAGCCTAAGGTGCCTTCATGTTGTAGCACTGATGTAAGTGAGTGATGGAGCTGCCCAGTTATTTAAACATCCCTCAACACCTTCCCTAACCCCCTGCAAGGTGGATGATGGGAAAAAAAAAAAAAAAAGAAGTCCATCCTTGGTTTGTATATATCCACCAATTCGTTTGTTTCTGTTCGTTCGCTCGTTTTTGAAGGCTTCAACATGCTTGCTTGCATCGCCCTTTGTCATCTAATGGCAGCTCTCCATGCTGCTCAATCTCTGGCAGCTTCCCTATTCAGTCCCTTATCCCTGAGGCCACACTCAATGATCTTGTCCCAGGTCTTTTTCAGTCTACCTCTCACAACTCTACCCCTAACATTAACATTTCTCACTTTCTGCACCCAATAATCATACCCCATCCATTCCACATGCCCAAACCATCTCAACCTACCTCTTCTCATCACACACCAATACACTCCAGTCCCATTCTACCCATCAACTCCTTCATCGTAAACCTAGCCCCCATAGGCCTCGCACTCAGGGACACACTGCACATCCACCTAATCACTGTTTTTCTGTACATTTCAGCCTGCAAACATCCTCTTCCTTAACTGCCCAGGTCTCACTACCATACAGCATTATACTTCTAACACATGCTGCATACAAAGATCCTTTAGCACGGAGGACAGCCCTCTCAATGTCAGGCGAGGAAACAGCTCCCTGAACTTCTTCCAGCCACTCCTCACTCTAGCCACCAGAAGTAGGTCCGGCCCTACCTCCTGCACATAACATGTCTCCCAAATAACAAAACTTTCAACATACTCAAGAGACTCACCAGGAAGATCAATCCTTTCACACCTGACAATATCCACCTGCTCTCCCCAACACACAGCACACATGAAATCAACACTATCATGCTGTCTACTTCTGATACCACTACATCTCCTATGCACCCACTTATTACAGATAATGCACAAGATGGAATTACATCCCACGCCCTTGTGGCAAATCATACATGTCCACTCTTCCTCTTTGACAGTACTGCCACCAGTCCTAGTTACTTTTTGTTTTATCTGCATTTAGGGTACTCTTAAGCCCTTGTGTCCCATACTGTCTCTCCACTTCCTAAATGTTTCCTCTGCCTCTCTTTCATTCTCTGCAATCAATACTAATCATCGGCATGCATCTCCCACGGGAGTCCATTTCTGAAGCCACGTGAGAGGGCTTCAAGTACCATTATAAACAAGGGCTCAAAACTGATCCCTGGTGTACACCAACATTCACGGAAAACTCATTTCCCAAATCTCCATTCATCCTCACCTGGGTGTGAGCACCCACATACAGTGCCATAACGACCTTAACAAGCCACTCCTCGATCCCAAGCTTTCTCAATGCCCATTTCACCACCTCTCTAGGTACTCTGTTTTTGTTGATTTGGAGAAGGCCCTTGACAAATGACAGTTCCCTTTTCTTTCCTATATATTTTTCCTGAAGCTATCAAACAATGACTATGGCATCAGTGGTCCCTTTGCCTGGCATAAACCCAAACTGCTCCTCATCAATATTCACTCTTTCTCTAATCATACCCTCTAGAAATCTCTCCATCACCTTTATTATCTGGTTGAAAAGCTTTATGTCTCTATAATTTCCTCTTTCCAGGGCATCACCATTCCCCTTGTACACATTTACAATTATACTCTTCACCCAATCATCTGGGACAACACACTCATATACAATTGTATTTATCAGGTTAGTGACTAAACTCACTCTTATATCTCCTGAGGCTTTCAACATTTCAGCAGTCAACCCAGACACACCTGCTGCCTTCCCCACCTGCATCCTGCCTATTGCCCCACTCACAGTGGCAGCTTCAATTAAAGGCCAAGGGCCAAACACTGGATCTGCTGGCTCGAAACCTTCCCTGTCCCAATCAAACTCTTCATTAAACATCCGGCTGCAATGCTTTCTCCAGGCATCTTAAGTATCCCCACTGTTCACCACAACCCTTCCTTCATCATTCTTCACACACTGCTCACCTATGATATTCCTATTCTCCCTCCTCATCTGATTTGCCACCTTAAATACCATATTCTTCCTTTCCACACTGTTTAAGTTATCAAGTGAATGTCTCTGAGACTCAGACTTTAATCTGTCAACCTCCTTCTTGCCCTATGGTTGGCAGCCAAGTATTCCTCTGTTACCATCCTTCTTCCATTCCCAGAAAAGCTTTCTTTTCTCCTTAACTGCAGCATCTACACCCTCATCCCACCACCAAGGTACTTTATGTCTAAGGGGGGTCCCTTGTCCATCCACACACAGAATCAGTAACTCTCATGAGGTTGCTCTTGAAGGCTCTGTACTGTTCACTGACACTTCTGGCTATTCAGCCACCACTCTCCTCCTCTCGCTATAGAAGGCATCCCTTACTGATTGGTTTTTCAACCCCTCTTTTTCATCACCCTGCTCCTTAAGCACCATGGCACATATCAATAACTTGTGTTGCTGCTCACACTCCTCACTCCCTAAAATTTACATCTCTCACAACTTCCTATCAGCCCTCCTGACCAGGAAATAGTCTATCTCACTTTTGTTTCCCTCAGAGTCATATGTAATCAACCTGCTCTCTCTCTTCCTAAAATGTGTGTTGCACAGTTCATTGCCTCTCCAAACTCCAGCATTTTTTCCCCTTCCTCATTTCTTGTACCATATGCACATCCCTCAAGATCTGCTTCATCTACATGACCATTTAAGTCTCCTCCCAAAACTACAATCTTATCATCCCCCATACCACTTACTACACATATTAAGTCACCCCCAAATTTGTCCTCCTCAAACTCATCCAAGCCTGCCTGTAGAGCATATGCCAATATAAATGCAAACATTTTCTCACTGAACAAAATTTTCAATACTACTACCCTACCACTTACTCTCATAACATATTTCACCCATTTCTCCCCAACCAACACATCCTTACCACCATATCCATCTGTTCAACCCTGCCAAAACAATTTAAAATAACAATCCCTCCCAGCAATCTTTCTGGCTGATCCACCCCTGTACCAGACTTCTTGCACACATCCCACATCCACCCACCTCCTACTCAATGACTCAACCACTTCCCCCCACTCTACCCCTCAAACTTTCCACATTCCACGACACCACTCTGATTTCCCTGGGTGATTTAGTGTCCTCAGGCTTGCTTGGAACTTCATTCTTTAACCCACTGCATCCGGGTGACATGCATACGTGACGACCCAGGGACGTCCGGGTGACATGTACTGTATACATGATCTAGTGTTTTGCAGCATTGTTTGAATAGTCTATGGGTTATTTTCACCACATGCAGCCACTGGCAACCCTCCTGCATGCATCCGAGTCATGTTCCAGTTACCTGCATACCTCCAGAATAGACCTAAGCAAAAAGTTTTCCATGTCTGGATCCTTGGCTGAGTGCCCGCAGCCGCCGACTTCAACGCAAATGAAGTCCAAAGGCCAAATAAGAAAAGGCCTTAGTGACAGTGCAATAGGGAGGGAAGTTGAGTGACATTATCACAAACTCTGAGTGGAGAAAGTGACTCTTTCTCTAAGGAAAGCGACCGCCATAATGTGTCAATATTTATGCATCGCATGAGGAGCGTGGAGGACATGAGTCCTTTACTGTGTGCCCATTGTTTGCCCTTGTACATTCATCTGCTATTTCCAATGATGGGAATGGTTCAGAGGGTATTGATGATCCTGAAGAAGGGGATATTGGCACAGATGAAGAGGTGGAAGAGGAGGTAGGGCGTGGAGAATGGGAGAAGATGGAGGAGAGAGGAGGAAACATTGCGTCAAGCCTCGCACTACTGTTGCGTCTATTTACGTGAATAATGGAAGCAGAAAGTCTGTTTCATGATGAAATCAATGCCTAATTTTCTATTGAAAGTTTTTGTGTGTGTATATTTGTTATGATGAAAAAGTAAAAATCACAGGAAAAAAATTCTTTCATAGTGGAAAGAAAATATTGTGGAGTGGAGAAAGGGACAAGGGAGGAGGAAACGCGGTGTCTCGCACCACCACTGTGTCTACTTATGTGAATAATGGAAGCAGAAAGTTTGTTTCATGATAAAATCAGTGCCTTATTTTTTTTTGAAAGTTTTTTGTGTGTATATATTTATTACAATGAAAAAGTCTAAATCACAGGGGAAAAAAAAATCTGTTATAGTGGAAAATATTTTTGATTATGGACAGTACATGAATAACTATTTTGTTCACAATATCTTTATTTAAGGTTTCATGTAGTAGTAGTGGTAGTAGTTGTAGCAGTAGTAGTTGTAGTAGTGGTAGTTGTAGTAGTGGTAGTTGTTGTAGTGGTAGTTGTAGTACTGATAGTTGTAGTAGTAATAGCAGTAGTAGTATTTGTAGTAGTTGTAATACCGAGACTTCTTGTAGCACAGCGGTGCTAGAATCGAGTGACAATACAAGCCAAACATACATCTCCGTGTGTGTGTGTGTGTGTGTGTGTGTGTGAAAGAAGGTGGTAGTGAAGCGGTGGTGTGGTGAGAGAGCACACGTGCCTGTACCTGAGGCAGCCTACTTCAAGGTAGTTGATATGGTTACCAGACTCAAAGCAGCACTCCCGCCACATTTTTGAAAAATGTAGATGGAAATTATGTTTGTGGTGCATTGCGGTCTTCTGGAAGTGTTGTTATTGTGGAGGGCTAATATAAGTCTTAGTTGTGTCAACGCACATCTGCCATGCATACGGACATGGGGAAAAAGAAAAAAAAAATGCCCCCTTTCCCCACTCACTCTCTCTGAATACACGCCCTTCACGGACAATTTGGAGCCATCTGCTTGAAGTCGAAGGACTGGTGAGTACAGTATTATGACACTTAGCTTTTTATATCTGGTTAAGTATTAACTGATGAATGAAGGTTTAAAAATAGATAATTTTCTCTGGAATGCCTGGCTGGGAGGAAGGTTGGCGGGAATATATGCCAGATGCGATGGGTTAACTTGGTTATAGTCAGTAAAAATAATAAAAGGGTAAAGACATGCCACAGGCCCCTTCCACAGCATAGTCCCAGGCCGAGGCAATGGATCTGGGGCCCCTAGCCCAGCAGCCTAGACCAGTGGCTGTGGTAGTGGCCTCGGGTACAGCCACAGGAACACCCTCCAAGTGCACCTTGACATTGTAACTGCCCCGCCATTACACACCCAATTAGTGTGGGGTGATAACTGGGCTGGAAACAAAAATTTTGAAATATGACAATGTCCCCTTGAGAGGTGAGGCATTGGGTCACTTTAGAGATATCTGCATAGGAAGTGGGTATCTAGCATGGAACCCCCTCCCCAACCCTACTCAAAAAACAGAATCGGCATTATACACACTGTCAGACAGTCGGTATGAAAGTGATAAATTGTCCATTTGGATCAATTTGGTACATCATATACTAATCACACCACTGATCAAAGTACAATACTGTACTTCCATACATAAGCTCTTAACTGACAATTTAATTATAATTATGAATATTATAGTGGACTAATATCACTAAATATCACAGATGGTCGTTGGTACGGAAACACTGTACTTGTAAATGAGTATAAAATCTGTAAGTTATTGCTTAAAACTGATCTGAAAAGTAAAAAGAGACATGAAAGTTTACCGTGATTGAAGATATTATCTATTTATATGATTTACAGAAATCAACCAAGTTTGATGGTGATAAAATAAGGATAAAATTATAACGTTAAGTTAAAGCATGGAAAGCAGTAGTAAACCCCAATCCAAACCAAGAACCAGATCTGATGTTAAACTATATGATGCTGATAAGGACTTCCCTCCATCCAAATATCTTCAACCACCAACAAAACTGCCCACAGTGCAGAGTGTAACAGGTATGCTTAGGCACCACTTGGAGGTGGTGGGCATTGGCAAGGTGACTGTTGACATGGTGGTATGGGAGGTAGTGAAGCAGATCTATGCTAAGTACTACTATGATACCGTGTTGTGTGTCCTTGAGGACCATCAAGAGGAGGGTAGAGAACCTCAGGAAACAGTTTAGTGAAGGCAGAAAGAGATATGGACAGAAAGGGAAGGAATACTCAAAAGCTGTCAGGAAATATAATGAGTTATTTAATAGAAAGTGTGAGCTCTTTGACATATATGCAGAGGACCCTGTGTGGCAGCAATATCCGGAGCAGGAGTGGGTGAGCATGAGTGATATGGAATATAAGTACTATGAAGACCAGAAGACGGAGTAGAAGATGTTTTGTCACAAAGGTGTGGACCCCATATGGTACCAAAGTACAATGAGAGCCCAAAGGCTGAGAGAGAGACAGGATGAATGCAGGAGGAAGAGATACCAACAGTTCCAGCACAAAATCCTTAAGCAGATCACTGATGTTCTCACAGAAGCTGGTGAGATTCCCACCAGCAGTAGTGACGAAGAGCAAGAAAACCGAGTCCAAAAGCGACAAAAGATCTGTGAGACTGACACACAAGATAACGAGGGCAAGAAGAGTGAGGTTGCTGCTGACCCCGAGCTACGGAAGAAAAAGCTCTTCGAGGACGTTGCTGAGGCAGAGACAGATGATCCGCTATCGCAAGAATTTCAGCACATCCGAGTCTGAGAGAGAAAAGTACGTGATGAGTTTTACCAAACTGTGGCCAATCTCCCAGGAAAGGGACTTTCTGTTAGTGAATCGAGCGAAGCTGTCATTGTGGCTGGCAAAACACTGTTTGGAAGAAGATGGAAAAGCCCTCGAGAATGTGATGAGATCTTTGACTTAGATACAGTGCCAACTAACAGGAACATAAGGACAGCTCTGCTGCAAAATGAGGCCCAGAGTTTGTCCCTAGTTGTGGGCAAGCTTGAGGTGGAGAAACTGAAGGGTAAGATGATTACCCATGCATCAGACAGTACCACAAAGAAATGTGTAGGCCAGTTCATGGTGCAAGGGCTGGATGTAGGTCAGGACAGTCCATTTCCTCTACCTATTTTGCCAATCTATGGAGAGACGACTGAGGACATTGCAATGCAGGTGGATATTGGGTTTGAGATACTGGCATCTGTCAGAGGACGTGTATAAGCTTGTAGATGCCCATATGACAGATAGCACAGAACACAATTAGGGCTTTTCAAAGCTGCTGGCGGAGATGTACGACCTGGAAACACCAGCAGGACAGTTATTTTGTGGCACTCATACTACACTGGGGTTCAGCAGTTCCTTGAATAAGGTCATGAGGCTGGTGGAGCCAGATATGAAGATGGAACAGGTTCTGAAGGGTTTCATGGTCGATCTGGAGGTAGACAGCAAAAATACTGGTCTGGCTGGGCAAGCACTGGACATGTGCCTGAAGCTGGTGGTTCCTGAATTTTCACACAAGCCTTGGAACCGCTACAAGGAATTCCTCGTGTTCCTGGAGCAAAGGTATGTATCCAGTGTCCTGTTAGCCCACAAAGATAGCAGGTTTGGGTGCCTCTCCAGGGCAGCTGCAGTCTTAATATACAATTATGACCACCTGGCAGAGTTTCTGAGGCAGAATCCTCACGTCAACAACTGCCTAGCCTGCCTGGTCAGAGAAGTATTGGAACTCCCCTATCTCAAAATCGCCCTCGTGGTGTTTGCCTGCCTGGGTGTGCACATGGTGGAACCCTTCTATGCCAGGACAATAGAAAAAGACGCTACTCAAACTCAACTCAGAGAGTTCTACAAAGGACTGCACACAGCCTTGGGTCAGCCTATCAGTGATGACTTTACAAGATTTACAAAGCCTGAATACCCTGGGGTGTCTGATGATCTCGGAACTACAAACACCAAGTCCTGAACTCCGTGTCTGACTTAGCTGAGGAGCACCTAGAGGAGATGAAAAAGTTGACCAACCTAGTGCTGTCCCACCTGCAGATAGTCCTAGCCAGGCAGAGGAGGGACTATGGTACAGATGAGGAGGTCTTCCCAATGGACTATCCCGTGAGCAACCAAGCAAGTAACACTGATGAAACCCCTGTGCACAACACTGGCATGGAGAAACAATGTGGCAAAGTGGACTACAGACTGAGAGAGTTAGGGACATTGAATGCAGTCAGCAGGTTATTTATCCTGCAGAAGAGCTAGGAACTAAGGACTGGACAGATTCCTTCTTTTAGAGGTTTCAAGGCAGTAGCCCAAGCTCAAAGGGAGGTCGAACTCAACTGGAGTATATACACGACGGAGAAATTTGAGAAGGAAGCAGAGCAAAAGCAGGAAATGGCTCAGAGAACTTAAAGGAAACGACTGGACATACTAGAA
This sequence comes from Birgus latro, assembly GCA_018397915.1. Taxonomy (NCBI): domain Eukaryota; kingdom Metazoa; phylum Arthropoda; class Malacostraca; order Decapoda; family Coenobitidae; genus Birgus; species Birgus latro. Next base: position 35,572 of record JAGKTI010000382.1, read on the forward strand.
AAACTAAAATCTAGTGGTGGCCCCTATACTGACGGCGAGGAAGTTGAGAAATTCCTTGCGGATCCAAATCTGAGTGACAAGGACAAGCAGCAAAGGATGAAGCTGGAGCTTCAGTTCGCCAGGGAGAGTACCACATTTCTGCTTAAAGTCGATCCAATCTTCCGAGTCCAGGTGACACTGCCCAGTGGGAAGAGAAGGATGGAAACTACACAAGAGTTTGGAGAGGCCCTAATGTCATATGGGGGCAGGAGGAGCAACCGAACCAAATTAGAACATGAGAAATTCCAGCAAAGCCTTGACAAACTGGCATCTTCATAAGATGGTTCTTTCCATGCCACTTAATTGTTTTAAGTTTGAAATAACAATGTTAATTATTCTAAAACAGTCTTTAATCACTTTTACTACAATTCTTGAATTTAGGAGTAATGCATCCCAGTTTGCGTTTGAAAATACACATATTGCTATCCATTAACCATTTTTTAGTTTATGTAAATGCTAAAGCAATTATTTTTAGGTTCAACATGTGCTGGCAATCAATTCTGAGAAAAGTATTTCAAGCCTTGAACTAGCAGACAATAGGACAAGTCAGGGAATACAGACAAAAGAATGGGAAGAAAAGCCGATCTTTGTGTTAATTTTGAATTTCGTTTTTTTTTCTTTTAAAGAGATATGATGTTAGTTTTGGTAACAAAATTTATGTATTAATAGTGTTAATCATTTCCCAAATGGACGTTTTCAAATTTTGAACTTGAGTTTTATCACCCCCCTCTAGTGCTGGGTAAGTTTTTTTATATTAACACACACACACAACAACAACAACAACAACTAGGTCAGTGAATACACACACACAAGAGCGAGCGCGTGCTCATGACGAGGCCGTATTCTTAAACATTTCCTTCCATTGTAGTGGCATAAGAAGGAAATCTTTAGTTGAAGTGGTATTCTTAGAAAATTCTTTCCCTCTGTGAGGTGCTGAAAAGAGAGATATTTTTCTTCGAGGATCAGCATAAATTATTGGATCTTGATGGAATCATTCAACCCCTCTTCAAAAACTCCTTCGCAGTTTTTGTGCATTCAGTTGTGGTTTATTGTCTTATATACTGTATATATTTTTAGAATGGGACAGGGACTTACTCCATAATTGGATTAATATAATTTATAATGCTACAGTAATATTTAAGCACTATCTGTATCTTTTTAAAAGTGTTACCCATGACTCACTCATAGCTCAGTAAAATCATTTGATGTTAATGAACTGAATGCTTGAGTTGTAACGGTATTAACTGTCAGGTAGATAAGTTGGCAGGTAGGTAGGTATGAAAGTAGGTTGGGAAGCACTGTTAAGTAGGAAGGAAAGTAGATACAACACTGCAGTAGGAAGGTAGGCAGACATAACACTGTGATAAGAAGGAAGGTAGGTATAACACTATGGCAGATAGGTAAGTATAACACTGGCATACAGGTAGGTAGGTAGCACTGTGACAGGAGGGTAGGTAAGCACAGTGGGAAGATAGGTAGACTAATCGGTAGGAAGGCACTTTTGTAATGTCCAAGGCACTGTGGTAGATAGGTAGGTATGAAGGCACTGTAGTAATTAGGAAGGCATTGTGGGTGATAGGTGGGTAGACAGGTAGAGACTGTGGGAGTGAGGGAGGTAGTTAGATATTTTGGTAGGAAGGTAGGTAAGCACTGTGGGAAACTGGCAGGTAGGTAGGTAGGCACTGTGGAAGGCAGGTAGACAGGTAGGTGGGTTGGAAGACACTGGTAGGTAGGTAAGTAGTTAGGTGGGCACTGTGGTATGTCAATAGCAAAAGTAGCAGACAGGTAGGTATGTTGGTAGGCAGCAGGGCACTGAATAATACTGCTATAGAATACCCTCCTTATGAGGAGTAGGGGCCCGAGGCTAGGCTAGGTTACTGTGGTCCAGTTCATTTAAGGGTAGCTGACCAGCCTGCTTCCCTTGGTGGCATTTACCACCACCACTAAATGAGTTCTTGCTTGTTCTAAGAATGGGCGTCATCTGTTCTCTAAAAGTGGGGGGACAGGGGCTGCTAATTTTGGCAAGCAAAGCGAGCCTATACAGCAATATTTGGTGCATATTAAGGCTATAATAAAATGAATATATGACATTACGGGGAAAAAAAAAATTTCATCTCAGATCATAAACAAGCTGTCTAGAGTATCCTCAAAGAGTAGTTATATTTTGCTTCACTGCCTAATCATTTATTAACTAGACACTGCAGGCCATATGGCACAATAATGTATACACAGACTATTAACAAAAGAGAATCATTTAAAAAAATAGATATCCTTGTTTTAATGACTAATCCATGATTATTAATTTATAAAAATAAGATCACCGTACTTGGCTGAATATACAGATAAATAAATATATACTGATTTAGTAATGGAAAAAAGGAGAGATCAGAAATATGTGTTTTCAGTTCTGACCAGTGACCATTACACTTAATGAATATGGTCATGAAAAATATCATTATTAAGTAAAGAAATTATAAAAATTTTTCTTTATAGATCTACAGGGTGTCCATAAAGTCTCTTTACAATTTAAAAATATTACAAAGGCAATTGATACCTTAATCAGATTTGTTCTATGTACTCAATGGTTATCAAAGTTTTTAATCACATTGCATTTGTGTATTTCAGGTACCCTGTTGATGAAAGATGTTGAGTTAAGGTACTATTAAATGAACCCCTTTGTAAAGAAACTTTATGGAGACCCTGTATATATAAATAAACCAAGCACAAAACTGATAATCAGTTAAACACAACAACTGAAGATGTTTAACATAATCATTCAATGTGAGGACACAACAGGTAGCCTAGTTTTCCAGTTCCTCCACTACTTGTGCCTTGGTAGGCATGACTAGGTTAACAATAGCATAAGCTATCACATATGGTAAAATGTTTACCTATGGATACAGACTCACAGTAACTTAAAAACTGCCCAAAATATTTGCCCATGTATCTGCCACTCTGTTCACAAATTTTGCAGCAATGTCTTGAGGGTCAAGTGCAGCCAGGCATTCTCGGTGAACATTGCATATCATAAGGTGGTTGAGACGTTTTTGGGTCATGGTGGAACGCAGCCAAATTTCCATCCGCCTAAGTGTACTGAACGGCCGTTCAGCCTCACATGAACTTGCTGGAGAGACCAAAAGAATTCTTAGCAAGCACACTATCTGTGGGAACATTTTTCAAACTTCTGGTACTGTACCATGTTGACAAATACCTTTCTGTAGTCCTCAACAGATACACCACTGAACTTGTTATGAAAGAATCCAAGTTCTTGTTCTAAGGAATCAGAAAGTTCAGGATATTTTCTTAGTATCTGCACTTTGAATGAGCCAGGAAGTAGGATTTCACTTAAGTCTTGGTACATAGTGAGGTCAGACGATGTGAAGTAATCATTTAAGTACCCAGATGCACTATCAATTGCTTTGAAGAATACTACTCTGTAATACTCCTCAGCAGAACTCGAAGTATGCTCCTGAGAACCCTCATCTAGTCTCTCTGGAAGCTTGCGCTTGCGAGGGAGAAGCATTGGGTCTAGTTAGCACTCATCAAACTTCTCTTGTGTGGCTTCAAACACTTCCTTAAACTTTTGGTCTGTATGAAGACACTGGAGATTCTGTGCAGCTACCTTGGCAGCAGCAAGCATTCCAGAAACTGTCACGTTTGAACCCTGGAAAGCCTTAGCCAGAGAAGCACTTCTTTGTGACTAGAACCATATTCAAGTGTTAAGTTCAGTACATACTGTATATTTAAAATGGAGATGGGAGTTCTCTACCTTGTTAAAGTGAATAGAGTATACTGTATATACAAATTTCTCTATTTTCTTTGCAATTTTCTACTAACTCAAAATTTGGACTTTTAAAACATTTGTTTCAAGTATATTATCCCATGTGAGGTGTAGGAACCCAAGGCTTTCATAATCTAAAGCAGACTGGCCTTGGGTTCCTTCCTCCTTGAATTTAAAAAAGGAAAAAAAAATGACCAGCCTACACCCTTAACAGCATTACCGTACAACAGAAAAACCTCCAGTCACCTCTCGGAGATTCAAACCTGCATGCAAGACAAGACCATCATCCCAACTATAGTTCTTTTACACTAACTTGGCCTAGATTTCCATTCTTTTGCAGTCTATTTCACACAGCTAGATGATAGAAGAAGACACTGCTATGGCTCTGCATCCATTACACAGCACTTCTTTGTGATTACCATCACTTTCTAGTGTTAAACTATTGTTACAACTCAGAATTCAAGATAGAGAGATGGCAAGATTATGGTAAGTTAGAGTAAAACCAGTACAGCACCCACAAATTACTAAGACAACATAGTACAATACTGCCTTCAACATAGTACTCCCTTCAACCGAGTACTTCCTTCACCACAGTCTAGTCACAAATACCGGTACTCTCAGTTTTGTTCTGATAATGCTCCCCTTCTTCACTGACTCATTACAAAGTCAGAAATGAAAAAGTAACATCAGAACTAAGCCTGGGAAGTTAGTCTAATCCATAATATACTATTTACTAAATAGCTTGTAGGTCATTTTGCACTATGGCACAGAACTAAATACCTGATGAATTATGAGATGATGTTCTTTCTCCTTTTATCATACTCTTTCTGTGTCTGCCCCCTTTCTTCCTATTTCTCCCATCTTTCCTGTAATTTTTTTATTACTCTTCTTTTCAGGTGGCTTTACACTGAGTGACAATCCTAATTGTTTCCTGTAAGCCAGGAAACCATTTACAATGCTGGGTGGTAACCATATAACCAACCCATATGTGTTCCCTACGTGTCAACAAGTAGGTTGGTGGAGGGTTTGTGCCCCTTTCCGTAAAACAACAAAGTCAGAGACAGACAGCCACCCCTTACGGGATTATGGCGTCTAGCTATAGAGAGATACAAAGATGCCTACGAGGCTCCTAAGCACTTCTTTACCAGTGTATACTCTTGCAAGTGGCACATTAGTTCTCTCTTGTTTAATATTAACATGATTAAAACTTGTGTCAGTATTTAGCATTCATCTGTCCATCATCCAGCTCCCTTCCGCTCAATCAGGAGCACAGCGGCCCAGGGAATATTAAATGTATGTATAGAGAGAGAGAGAGAGAGAGAGAGAGAGATTTCCCATAGAAGGGAGCACCTATTATTTACTTTTACCGTTGTTTTCCGTCATTATCATTCGTCATTCAAATTAGTCTAGCCCATATCTCGTGCACACACAAGAGCAACTTCTGTGCTGCCAGAAAAAAACGCTCATCTAGCATCCTTAATGTCCCATTCGTGCTGAATAATGGAGGTTACAAAACTCACAATGTAGCTTGACTGATGCCTAGTTTGTCATCAACCACACTATATTTTTTTCTTATCACTGATGATTATTTCACCATATTTTCATATGCCTATCATAATGCATTGCTGTTCACTACAAATTTCTATACAGCATTACTACACATGTAAACACTGATTCACCTGATGGGCAGTCATGCAGTACATAAAACTGTAAATGTGAATGCAGACTCAAAGTGGTTCTAAATATCTTTTTGCAAAATATATCTCACCTACATTAATTAAGCAAGTCTAGCCACCCTTGTTCTACAGTGCTGTAAATATCGGTTACTTCATTCCAGCGTCTAGCATATAAAACTCAATGACAAAAGTGCGGGGGATGCTCAATATGTTGTTCCTCCTGAATGATAAGTGGGGGGATATGCCCCTCGACACCCCCCCCCCCAGCGGAGGACGCCCATGGTTCTAAGTACAGTTTTAGAGAGAGAGAGAGAGAGGAGTTATGAGTCGTCCCTCGAACCCCTCTAGAGCAAATTTTGAGTTTCTCCTCTACCACTATCGCCATCACCATTAAGTGCGCTTTCTTTTCCTCTTCTAAGCACAGTTTAATAACACAAACCCTCTAAATAGTACAAAGAAAATTATCTACTTACATGCCAGAGTTTATCCTAGCCACCAAGTATTATCCTCGTGGGTCGCACTCACTGAGCTCTATAATATGGAGTGGCTATATCCGCAGCGAGCGTGAAGCCTTGGCCGCCACATTGAAACCCCTCCACGCGTCGCCTCCACAATGGTAATGCAATTGGATCCACTGTTCTTAGCTTGTTGTTTCTGTTTCGCTGTTGCTTACATAAGCTAAGCAGCGGGTCATAGCACTATATTTTCCTAATTCACCGGCTGATTTCAAAAGACATGGGCGTCGGCGGTGTAGATAAACAACATCAGCGCCGCAATGGGCTCCTGGTGGGTGTTACAGAAACTACGTGGTGCTACCCATGAGAAAGCCACTTCATACTATAGAGCTCAATGGTCGCACTACTGCTGAAACATAGCCCAAAAACACACCCTGCAAATCCTCAAAATTTTATTTTGGAAAATAAGTAATGATAATTACCAAAATATCGGTAAATAGGTTAAAATATGCCAGACAACACAGTTATTTGCATTTTAAATCAATATTTGTGCAAAATAGAAGTCTATGAAGGCGAACTGGCGATCTAAAGGCAAAACATTTTCGCTAACTTCAGAACGTTTTCACTCGGAATCCTGATTTAAAAAAATAAACACCATCCACTCACTCGATGTAATGCTGCTCTCGGGTGATTGCCCTTTCTCCTCTACCTTCCTTCCTCTTGTCTTTCCTCCTTTCTTTCCTCTTCCTTCTGTTTACGGTTGACTCTACACTGACCAAGCCAAATGGTTTCCTGTACACCAAGAAACCATTTACCATATAACCAAACTATGACGAACGGTAATTTAGTATGTAATTAGGGCACTTCAACCGGATTGAGCCTGTGTATGTTTATATCCAAGGGTGCCTGGGGTGGTTGGAGTTTGCTCACGTAATGCCACTTGGGGATGTATGAGGCTGGTCACTGTCATCTTAAATGTCAAGACCAACTTGCCTAGCCTCAGGCTCCTATGTTCCTCATGGGGAAACACAGGTTTAGATGATGTATGTAGCCTATGTATAAACTGAACAATTTTTTTTTTAAACGAATTTCAGATAATTAGGTGTGTATAAACCTATATGGTGATAAAAATTGCAATATTCTCCACTTAAAAGGGCCGATTCTGTAATTCGGCGCACCCTTAAATCCGTAAAGGATGGCCACAAACAAATCGTCTTGTCACTCTGTCCTCTGCCATCAGGCTGTCCTCTCTCAAACTAACAGCCACCTGTCTCATATATCTCTCTCTCTCCATCCAATCCCTCCATCTCATCCTCGGTCTCCCTCTTCTCCTCCTTCCCTTCACCTCACTCATATACACTTTGCGGTAAGTCTTTCATTCTCCTAACTCACAACATATCCAGACCATCTAAAAGTGTCTCTACTCTTCATCTACTGCTTTCTAGCTCACCCACATAAACACCACTGCGTTTCTTCATTTCCTTACTTATCTGTATTCCTCTCCATGTGACTCATCGTGGCTCTCATGACTCATCATTGCTCTCTCAGAACTCATATCTACTGCTCTCACTCAGGACCTGTCCTTCCAATAGGGTCCAAACTTCAAGTGCTGCCACCAAGAGATTTTATTCCACTATAATATGGAAATCTATTAGGATAGCAAGACTTTCCAGTTCGAAAAGTCTTTCCAAAACTGAATGAAATAGCCTAGCCGTAGCAAGACAATGGCTTACGATTCAAGGAGTTAAGCTACCCCTGTTGTTTGTCCGTCCTCTCCGTTTGTCTTAAAGAAAACTGTTTATTTGAAACCTAAACTAAATATAAATTGAACGTATGCACAAAATCGAACCTTGCGTATCATTCTTCCTTACCAAAGGTTTGCAAAAGTCTTCAGCATGCTTACTAACCCAGTCTGTGTCCTGCTACTGACTGCATTCATATTCTCGGCGTCTCCTTCGCCACACATGTCTGATCACATTACCTTCCCTTTTTCTTCTTTCCCCCACAGCTGGTCGATGTTCTCTGTGATGTCACCCACCTTGACCAGGTTCGGCTCACTCTTGTCTCCAGCTTGGCTCTCTAGCTCCAAATAATTCGTTCGACACACTATTCTCTTCAGCTCTTTGGCAGCGATTTTGCCACTATCCGCGCTGAATTTGCCACACCCATCCCTGCTGCCACCCTCACCCCTGTATGAACATGTACAACCCCTGTTACTCATTATACGTCTCCTGACACTGCTGCTGAGCGTCCACCTATCCTTACACGGTTTTCCGTCACTGAAACCCTCAATTCAATCCACCATACCTACCTTACCTACCCCATCTTCGTTTATGCCGACGTTTCTGTCATCGCTAATGGTTGCTTGCAGTCTCCCTAACGGGGCCTGCAGTATCCATTGTAAACGATCTGCTCCTGTCTCTGTCAGTGACTTCCTTCTTTCTCAAAAACTCTCAGGTCTAATCATCAGCGATTCCTTAGCAGCCCTCACCCAACTTTGAAACCCCCATCCCACCGCCTCCCCTCTCCTCATCTCTTTTCCAAGCTCTACTCCCGCCTCCATCAGGCTCACGCCGTCCACCTTAGGCTTTTTTTGGTCTGGGTCCAGATCCATGTGTAGGCCTGGGCCTGACTTGGTCTGGCTGGTTTGGAGTGGTTGGCTAGCTGGCCTGGTTAAGCTGGTTGGCTGGCTGACCTATCCTGGCCTGGCTCTCCTGGCCTGACTAGCTTGGCGTACCTGGCCTTGCTGACTCCACCTGGCCTGCCCTAACCTGGTTGGCTGGCCTGGACTGGTGTACCTGGCCTGGCCTGGCATCATCTGGCTGACCTAATCTCTCTGGTCTGGCAGTGTTACCTGTCTGGCCTGGCTTGCCTGCCTGGGCTAGCAGGCTGACTTTGTAGGCCTAGCCTGGCTCAGCTCACTTAAATGCTCAAGTCCTGGTTGGCCAGGCTTTGCTGGGCATGGCAAGTCTCCACAACAGCTACTAAATATAGTGAATAATTTGGTTTGTGGTAAACTACACAGTGTACGTTCGATTTAAGTTGTCTGTGCTGTGTCTGGCACCTGTGTGACTCGAGAAAGAATATGCAAACAAACTGACGGATAACTAAGCTCAAAAAAGTTTATGAACACGGCCTGAGGCAGATCCACAGCTTCCAGTCTTCTCCAACGATTCGCTTTTGTTCCCCTTCCCTCTTCACCCTTTGTGTAGATCCGGAATTTCAGCCTCTCCCTCTCTTTCCCTTTCTGTGTGTGTGTGTGTGTGTGTGTGTGTGTGTGTGTGTGTGTGTGTGTCCCTCTCTGTATGTTAATGATCGCGTGAACCCTTTTCCATGGACCACTGAAGAGCAAAATGTGGGGCCGCGAGAAAGGGGAAGAGCTCTTGTGCCCTTCCTGTCCTCACCCCTGCCATTCAACGTTCTAGCTCACAGTTTAACGTAAACCCCGATTTTAATAACATCCTAGCTAAATTTTCAAGCAATTACCTATATTTAGCTAAGTATTTCTAGCTATTTACAGGATATATATAGATTTTAACTCCCAGGATCTTGTTTTTAGTGATGGGTAACTTTCAGATGCGTAAATTTCACCCTGGGATATTTTCTCCCGACCCGCTCTCTCAACCCTTTTGGGAAAGAGGTCGGCCCTCAGTGTCAGCCCGGAATCCCTCCCTCAGTGCCTCTTATACATTCAGGGTAAACGATATTATCTCTCCATTCAATTTAATCGTAATTACTGCTGAAAGGTCTGTTGAATATTGTGGAGTGCACCCGGAATTCTCAATCTTGAGTGCAGGAAGGTTTCACGTTGCCACGAAGTCTCCCACTCTTTTTCTCATTTCTCTCTCTCTCTTTCTCTTTGTTTGGACATTGTGTTTTGGTGTACTGCGTGGATGGTGTTGTGTGGTGGATGTTGGATTGAGTGTTGTGTTTTACTGAGTGCTATGTTGTTTTATGTGGGTATGGTACTGTGTTGCGTGGTACTGTGCTGTGGAGTGTTGTGTCGTGATGTGTGGTGGTGTGTTTTGTGATGTGGTGCGGTGTGTGTGTGTGTGTGTGTGTGTGTGTGTGTGTGTGTGTGTGTGTGTGTGTGTGTGTGTGTGTGTGTGAGTGTGTGTGAGTGAGAGAGAGAGAGAGAGAGAGAGAGAGAGAGGAAGGTCTAGTTATGTAGTTGGATAAAATAATCTTGTTGTAGCTGATATACGATACCAGAATTGTCACAACTATAAGAGGGCTAAGAACACCAATATTGACCCTGTAAGTCTCCTATCACTCACTCTCAACTGAATAAAATCGTATGGCGTTAGTTCGAGTAAAATACGAGAAGTCGCAACCTTGAGAGCTACTGCCTCATAATCTCATTTCCCCGTCAAGAACCCAGTCGCTCCATCTTTCAAATGCCGCAGTCTTCCATAAATTAATAAATAAACAAACATCCAGTAAATAAATAAATAATTAAATATAAATAAATGAAAAAGAATAAATCAATAAAAACAGCTGAATATCACGTAGACAACGAATCAATAAATAAAACAAAATACCTAAATATTCTGTGAACAGTCAGGCTTCACCCCATGTATTAGGATGAAAACTGACGATGACGGTGATAGCATTTCACAGGTGCTAATACTCGTATACTATTAGTGCACTACCGGCACTTCTATTTTCATAGCATAAATAACTTAGGCTAGGTTAGGTTAGGTGATGAATAAATATCCTAACCAGACTTGACCTAACCTAATCTAATTCAACAAAGTCCTGCTTAACCTAACCCAACCCAACCCAGTCAGTCCAGCCTAACTTAAGCTAATCTAATCTAACCTTATGAAGTAATTAAGTAATTCCTAAGTTAAGCTAGGCTAACCAAACGAAACCCAACTAGATTATACCTAACCTAAGCATAACAACAAAACCTCCATCCTAATCCAACTTTGCTCAACCCGGTCCAGCTTAACCTAAACTAACCCAACCCAACCCAATGTTGTTGTCTTCGTTTCGGGTCGTTACTAATCATAATTCGTAAAGCTCTCTCACATTCGGATATATGGCCTTAGTGTTGATCTAAATTGCATTTAGTGTCTGCGATAGACTTGCTTATATCAAGTACTTCGCATTTATCCATGTTAAATTTCATTTGCCAGTCTCACCATTTGCACAGTGGTCAGAATTACATGCATACTGCCGGTGATTCCTACATCTAGATAGTTTCTTCATATAGTAAAGAACAAGAGACAGGACTGAACTTTGATGCATCCCGACATATACTAAACCCCTATCCAACTTAATGCCATATATACTTAAAATTATACATTTATTACGCCAAACACTTAAACCGCTGATATGAGAATCTTCTGGTTGGGAGCGAGTACAAACCATCAGTACTATCGTCCAGGTACTGTCTAAAACAAAACCAAGAATCGCCAAGAACGAAAACGAAAGAATTAAACAAAATGAAATGAATAACAAAGCACAGAATGGATGAAAGCAGGAATGAAATGAAGGAAGGAGAAAAAAGTGAAAAGTGAGATACACACTGAAGACGTGATATATTTTAATGACGAACTGAAGCAGGAAAGGAAGAGTAAAAAAGTAAAAAAGGGAGAAAAAAAAGATGTGGTATATATTAAGGGTGAACTGAGGCAGAGTGGAGGAAGGGTGTAGGGGAGGGTGTAAGGGGGATGTGTGTCGTGGAGGCCCCCAGAACCACTCCAGTTACGGCAGATTGGCCTCACTGATACCTGGTGCTCCGTGGCGCCCTCAATGCCCGACAGGTGGCTGCTTTTGTCCTGGGGGAAGCAGGGAGTGGGGGAGAGGAGGCCAGGGGGTGGCGAAGTGGGGGCCAGGGGGTGCTAGAGGAGACCACGGGGTGAAGGGGAAACAAGCAGCGTGAGGAGGTGGGGAGGCAGACTGGGGAACGAGAAGAACAGCAGAGAATGGAGAAGAGAGGAGAGATAGCAAAAGTGGAGAAACAAGGCATGGAGATGGGGAAAGAGCGAGACGAGAAGAAGAGGAAACCAGGAGTGAATGAGGAGAGGCATGGTGGGGATGAAGGGAGGCAATAAATGGGAAGTGAGAGGAAGGGTGACTGGGCAGGGAAGCAGGGAGAAGGGAAAGGCACGCAGGTTGAGGGAACAGGGAGGAAGGGTTGAAGCTGGGAGGTAGGGTGGTGGAAAGGAGAGGCAAGGAGAGAGAATTGGGAGGAAGGGAGAGGGAAAAGGGAGGCAGGGAGAGGGAAGGCGGTGAGAGGGAGAGGAGGAACCAGGGAGAAGAAGAAGGGATATAGGGAGAGAGAGAGAGAGAGAGAGAGAGAGGGAAGAAATATATAAGGACAGGGAGAGGGAAGGCAGGGGGAGGGATAGAGATAGCGTAGGGAGAAGGAGAGGGCAGAGAGAGGGGAAGGGAGGCTTGTAATACTAGGGAAAGAAAAATATTAAAGTGTGAAAGGGGAACAGGGAGGTGAAGAGCTGAAATGGGAAGGCATGGAGGGGAAAGGAAGGACTGATGGGTGAAAGAGGAAGCAATGAGAGGGGGGCAGAGAAAAAGGGGAGGAAGAAAGGCAAGTTGGCTGTACAAGAGAAATGATTTAAAGGAAGGGGAAGCACAGTACTGGGGAGGTAGGGGAGTGGGGAGGCAGGGAATAGGAAAGGAAAGGAACTGGGGAGGGGAAGGGACACGGTGTGAGACAGGAGTGGAAGAGAGGAGAGGTAGGGTGGGAGAGGGAAGGTAGGGTGGGAGAGAGGAGGTAAGGTGGGACAGAGGGGAGGAAAGGAGGAAAAGACAGGAGGTAGGTGAAGGACAGGGAAGGTAGGGTGA
>JAGKTI010000382.1:74428-94949 GCA_018397915.1 Birgus latro
GCAAGTTCAATTAAGCTCACGAGGTCGGTGCCTGTGAGAGTATGGCAAATAACTAACACCATTCCTCACTACAGCACAATTCAACACAGCGCAGCACGACACAGCACAACACACCACACTACACCACACCACGCCACGCCACGCCACACTACACCACACCACGCCACGCCACACTACACTACACCACACCACACCACACCACACCACGCCACGCCAGGCTACACCACACCACACCACACCACATCACAACACACCACTCCACACCACACCACACAACACAGCATCACACTATTACATGCCACACTGCACCACATCACACAGCACCACACTTCCCACACCATACACAACACAGAGCTGCCCAACATCACACCATACCACACCACAAACACCACCCTTCTCCTCCCACACTACACACCATACATAAAGTAACCCAGCACCATACCTTACCATCCACAATCCTCAGCTATGGTTCATTCCTAATTAGATAACACTGGGCCACGACTCACACTCTTCCACACCTGCCCAAACTCTCTCACTCTAACTCCATCACACGTAACTATAATCCTAAACTGGAATGGATTAATGTTACAGGTGAGGGAGTTTGAGTGAGGGAGTAAGGGCAGGTGTAGAAGGGTGCGGGCTAAGTGTTATTCTAATTTGGAATGAACTATGGGTATTTAGGTCTCTTTCCAGCTTTTGCAACGGAATCTAAAGGTTTCTGAGCTTGGTGGGACTTAAACACCTTATAACTCTCCTATATATTGAGATCATAAGGGATTTGATACACTGGTAAAAGCTCAAAACTCGACACAAGTGCTCAGATATGAGACGAATTTTCGGCAAGAGATATTGCAGCTACTACGCACACAGCTATGAAAACTCATGTACAAATGCTCACCGAGGAACCAAGGGGAGTTTGACAGAAGTGAAGATGACGAGATATAGGCAAGGACGGGGAGAGGAAGTACTACCGATAGTTTGAAGTTGCCATAATTCAGAAAAGGCTATAAAATACAGTGACATCCTCCCCTTCCTTCAAATATTCCCCTTTCCCCTCCCTTTGAAAATAATCCCCCCCTTTTCTATCTCCTTCTCTTCCCTCAAACATTTTCCTTTACCTTCTCCTTTTGACATTTTCGCTTCTCCTTCCCTCCCCTTTCCTCAAGGGTTCTTCTCCCTTTCCTTTCCTTAACCTTCTTCTGCCCCCTTCCCTCAAACATTTTTCCCCCTTCTTCCCCCTCCCCTTTCTCAACCATTCTCCCTTCGAATCCAATCCCCTTTCCTAAACGTTCCTTCCATCTCTTCCCTCAAACATTTTTCCTCCCCTCCCCTCCCCCTCAAGCAGTCTCTCTGTCCCTCCTGTCTACTTTCCTACATTCCTCCCTTCTCCTCCCTTTCTCTCCCCTCCCAACCCTTCCCAAAAATTTTCTCTCAGTTACTCCTCTTCACTTCTCTCCAACATTCCTCCCATCCCCTCCCCTCTCCTCCCCTTCATCATCTTTGCCCTCCCTCCCCACATACCTCCTCTCCTATCCTTTCACTCCCGCACCTCCTCGTCCCCTACCCTAGCGACATCAGGCATTACCTCCTCGCAGCCACATACGGAGACAGCGAGCGGGTTCACATTAATCCCTAAGGTCCACTGACGAAAGTAATCTGGCCTGTAATGCTGGCCTAACCTGGGTTCATGATCAAGTACAGGTAAGGACATAAGGCAGCCTAAATTCCCACCATTTCTGCTTTTTACTGCTCTCTGGTGGATAACTGCCCTAACCTGAGATCAAATTCAGTGTGTTTTCCTGTCCGTAGATGAATTTTAGGCCGGAGGCTCCCTAACACCTTTTCCTTAGCTATTTATTTTTGGATATGGCTGCTTAATATCCTTTTGTAAGCTATTTAAGCAAAGTGTGGCGATACTGAAAGGATTTATATAACTTAGAAAAGGGCAATAGGGCGTAATAAACAAAATAAATCACTTAGGAAAAGGTGTTAGGGAACCTCCTTAACCGACGAGAATTCTGGCCTTGGACATGATGCTTCCTGAAGAAAAGTGACCGACGTGCCGTAAGTGTGAAGCAGACGCCGTGGATTTTTAAGTGAAACTGAGAACAAGTTTAGTATGGTTTTCAGATCACAGGAAACGCTTTTTGACTTTATGCTTCCTGAATAAAAGAGACCGACATGCCGTACGCGTGAAGCAGACGAAACAGACTCTTACTGTAGGAAATTATGATCCCGACTTTTTTGGGAGAGGCCTAGAGTCCATCGGGTACACGTTCAGATGAGGCTGGGTTTCCAACTACTACTACTACTACTACTACTGTACCACTACTACTACTGCTACTACTACTACTACTACCACTACCACTACATATCCCCAACTGTATGCTCAGCTGAGACTGGCATCACCAAAATAGGGAGGTGGGGTATTCCGTCCTCTCTTGCTGTCCTTTATCCACTTCACTGCAATGACGTGTTGGTCCAGTTTACTTTTATTACCTTTTATTCAACTTAGAAAACATTACTTGTGCTGAAGGGGCTAAAGAAGGCTATCTATAATTCATCTTGTTCCAAAAGTCTCTCCTAAGCTCAGTAAAATCGTCTGGAGATATATATACATCACCGGACTGAAGGGCTGGTCTTTGGTTCGTATTCTCGTCAGCTAATGAGGCTCTCTGGCCCTTCTTCCTTATCTGTTTATCTCTGCATATGGCGCGATCATACCTTTCTCTCTGCTATCTTTGTCTTATTCTCTAGCCTAGTCAGCCTAGGGGACTCTATCACCTCATCCTCACCAGCTTATCTCTGCATGTGGCACGCTAATACCCACGCCATTGCTATCTTTATCTTATTCTTCTGGTCAAGTCACGCTCTCGATAAGAACTGCCATGTATGATCTAGCCAGCCAACCTTATTCTGTTAATCTGTTTTCTAATGTTTTCGTATAATTTATGCAATCAACTCATTATCAAGTGCTGGAAAGGGATGCCTTCGCGTGGTGGCACCGATAAGACGGGGGTGGAGCTGTCTGGTTATACAGATGCCCCTGTCTCCTTGCTGTACCCCGAAAGGAAGATGGTGTGGAGCGAGGAACAAGGATAATTTTGGCATACAGCCCATCGAATTCACGTTTTGATAATCCTGAGGTTGGAACTGATACTATGTCAGTGATAATAAAGCAAGGGCACGTAGTGAAGGGTTAATGGGTTCCTCACACTGCCATCACCATTAGCTGATCTCGAGAATAAAACTGTGGTGCGACAGGTGAACGCTGGGTAATGGTGGTGGTGGTGGTGGTGGTTTTGGTGGTGATGGTGGTAGTTGTGATGCTACAGGTGGTGGTTAGAGTGGTGATAATGGTAGTGTGGTAATGGTGGTGGTAATGGTAGTGGGGTGATGGTGGTGGTAATGGTAGTGGGGTGATGGTGGTGGTGGTGGTGGTGATGGTAATAGTTGTGATGTTATAGGTGGTGGTAGTGGTGGCAGAGCTTAGGGAAGAGGGAATGTGTTAAC
Source organism: Birgus latro (assembly GCA_018397915.1). Lineage (NCBI taxonomy): Eukaryota > Metazoa > Arthropoda > Malacostraca > Decapoda > Coenobitidae > Birgus > Birgus latro. The sequence continues at coordinate 77,942 of JAGKTI010000382.1, forward strand.
TCCTTCAGTATGACTTTTTGTTTTTTGCCAGCTCTAGATGATTCTAGTCGTCCTCGAACTGGAGAAAATTAGACAAAGAAGGAATTATGTTTCTTTTTTTCTCGTCCGATTCAGCGTGATTAACACTGCTTTACAGATTAGCGGTCATCTTGTTTTATCTACCCTGTCTATTTGTACTGACTTGTGAGTTAACCTTTTTTGTAGGTGCTGGAGAGGAAATCCTTCACGCGATGGCACCGATGTATTCAGGTGGTTCCGCTACCCGGTTATACATACGTCTCCCAACTCCTTAATTCCCCGAGAAGATAATGGTCGACTTTAAAAGTACAGCCTCAGTCTGCAGTCCACCGAGTTCACGCTCAGACGGGCTGGGGCCACAATAATAACAGTAACCTCTTTAGTACAATGGTTACACTTGAATTCCGGCGACCAGAGAGGTGATTTTATACAGTTCAGGAGAATTATCTTGTAGTAAAATGTGTCATATAAGCTGCATCTGACTCCTCCAGCATGACGTCTACACAGCTGATGAACACTGTCAGGTAGAAGAACGCATAAAACAAAACAAAAGACATCATTGCAACGAAAGATACAGAAAAGTAACTGCCATGCTATATATGAAGGCGTGTAATTATGCAATGACGCCGGACAAAGGATTATACACCCAATTATTAATCTGGTTGCCGCGGTGTGATGAGCTCCATAAACTACAGCCTGACCGTGGGCTGAGTGACGGTGGTGGTGTCATGGGAATTAGGAGGATGGAACAGAAGATAGTGAGAGTTGACGGTGGTACGATAAAGAGAGGAGAGGAAGACTGATAGGAACACAGACGGCGAAACAGATGATGAAGTAGTAGAAAGTGGTCAAGTGTACAGGTGAAACAGAAGATGATGGTAGTAGTCAGTGATACGGTGAAGGAGTCATGGGGTTTTAGAGGAGGGTAGGACAGACACAAGACGGAAACGTTGAAAGAAGTGAAAGTTGTAATGGACAGTGTTGTAGTGTACAGACGATGACGCAAAAGATACTGGAGGTAGGTCGTGGTGTGGCGTAAGTTAAGAAGGTAGGCCAGATGCAATACAAAGACGGTGGAACAGATGATGGCGGTACTTGTTAGCGTTATGGTAGAGTCACAGGAGGGTTAGGAGGAGAGTAGGAGAGAAACAAGATACAGTGAAAAAGATGGTGGTAGTAGAAAGTGTTATTTAGGAGGAGGGTAGGGCAGATGCAATGTACAGACGGCGAAATGAAAAAGATAAGGATAGCAGACAGTGGTATGACGAAGGTTAGGAGAAGGGTAGGAGAGACACGAGGCACAAATGCTGAAACAGAAGACAGTGATTGTAGACAGCGGAATGGTAAAAAGCAAGTCATACGGGGATCAGGAGAGAGACAAGGCACAGACGGTGAAATGCAAGATAGTGGCCATATAATCAAAGGCAGGCTGTGGGGCTTGATGTTGGTATTTTCACATTAGCTCCACAGAGAGTTCCAGCCTCCTCCCGCCTCTCCCTGACACACACACACACACACACACACACACACACACACACACACACACACAAAACAGCACCCTAAGTCCGAATACGTAAAAAATGAGACTGCAATAAATCTCAGGCAATTGAAGGTGAGGCAATTGAAGGTGAGTCGTGGCGGGGTTTAATGCTGCCATATGTATGCCGGCCACGCTTTAATATAAACCGTTTGCCAGTCTGTGGTGTCCTTGGAGGGAGGGTTGCTAGCCAGCCCTCCTGCCGTCACGGACACGCACCCACAGTCCACACCTAACTTGATTATAATAGATGAAAGACCTACCTAACCTAGCTTTGCCTAACCTAAGTAACAATGTAACTTAATCGACCTAACCTAATCTAACCAACTAAACGTTACCGAACCAAGCCTAATGAAATTCAAAGAAACTGACCTGACCCAACCCAACCCAACCCAACCCAACCTAACCTAACCTAACCTGACTTAACGCGAATCTAACTGACTAACACAAGATAATCTAATATAACAGATTAACTTAATCTAACCAAATTTTATTTTAACAGATTAAGTATGCAACTAAGAGACTAACACAATTCATCTCTAACAGACGAACTTAATCTAACTTAACCTAACCTAACACAGACCTTCCAGGAAGAGTGAGTGCTTAAATTGACTACAGTTGGGAAATTCTCTCCTGGGTCCCTGAAATATTCCAAGTTTCTACGGTCCTCCGGGATTTAAATATTAACCCAGGCGGCCACAAAGCCTCGACTGGGAAGAAAGATTTTAATCACGGTGATTCACTTGAGCCGTAACGATGGCAGCGTCGTTTCCTACAGGTTTGGAACGCAGAGGGCGGGCCGGGAAGTCATTAGATATGTTAGTTTATATCCCGAGATTCCCAATATCGCGGGACGGAGGAGGGTATACAGGAGTTGTGGTGATGGCGGCAGATACCACCCAGATAGCACACAACGTCTCTCTCTGCGTCGCGTTCATCCCTCACTATATTTTTCACTTTAACTTGGCCTAAAATTGCCATCTATGTAAGTTTGTACTCGGATATGTCCAATAACACGGGACAGAGGAGGGAATGCAAGAGTTTTGGTGGTGGCGAGAGACACGAGATTGATATCCACACGACGGCACTCTTGGAGGCGTGTTATCCTTCTCTGACACACTCTTGCAAACACCCACACCAATTTTTCACGTAATGCAAGGAGAAAAAACGATATGTAGTTAAAAATCTTAACCCTTTGACTACGATAACCTTTTTTGTATTTTATTCTTGCTGTACCAGATCACACTATTCTTCTCTATACTCATTTTACTTTAACTTGGCGTAAAATTACCATCTCCCCATCTTGAATGTTGAGCTTTTGGCAATAGATTAACACTAGAATATGATGAGAGTCAGGAAGAATTACCACGAAAAACATGTAGAGTTAGAATGGTCTTCTCCTACCAATGAGTAGAAATAAGCTACAAAAGGGGAAAAAAAATAAATTGGGCTAAGTTACGGTGAAAGAACTCCAACTTGGACTAAATTTATTTTTCTCTTTTGCAGCTTATTTCACTTAGCTCTGTGGCAGAAAGATACGGTGCTACCACTCTACATGTATTCATCATATTTTTTTTCTCTACGTAACATAAATAACGTAATACATAACTCGTGACAGTCGCACACTGAAACTGCGTATAAATCCAAAAGGAACCAGAAATAACTAAACACCGCACTCAGGTCGAGGGATGCGTGAGTGTGGGAAGGTTTGCTAGTCTGGAGAACAAAGGGGATGCATTTGGAGGGAGATCATGGGATGGGAAATGGGACCACAATAAATTTAAGGCCTGATGTCCCAAAGACCACGATCCTCAAGATACCACGAAAATCTCTCACACAGACTTATCGAATTCTTTTCTTCTCTGTTTTAATATGTTATTTTAACTTTTACACTTCTGTAAGCATCAGGGTCGAGGACATCTGACCATGTTGAGCAAAGTTACTGGTTACTTTTCCCACGTCACAGTTTGCTAGGAGTGGACAGGACGTATCACTGCTCCAGGAGTCCAGGCGAAGGAAAATGAGGAGGTTCGAACTGGAAGCACTCTCATAGCAACCGGGAGCATTACAGTACACTCTTTATGAAGAACTATAGTTTGGTTCATATTTCCCACTCAGGCTGTACAGAATCGCCCGCCGTGGAATGGGGTTGCACAGTATTGTTATGCTTGTTTTGGGCTTACGCTTGATGATGTTATTCAACTCAGAGAAATCCATCGCTACAAAAGGGCTAAAAATTATCTTGGGGAATGTTGTGGCTGAGAATTACGATCTGACTGCTTTATTTCAACTTATGTCAGGTAATTCTGTTTAGCTCAGAAATTCCCATCACTGTGAATGGCATAGAAACGAAGGGTACCTAAGGATGCTGACTCCAGTCCATTCGTTTATAAACCACACACACACACACACACACACACACACACACACACACACGAACTATAACGTCGTGTGCAACTTGTCATAGGCGGCCCACTATAAATATACGGGATTTTTCGGGGCTGTTTGTCAAGAGTGTAATTAACAGATGTAAGTCATTGGCCGCACCGGAGATAAGCGGTGGGAATTATAACAAAGCTGATTCAAGGAGACGGACGAGGAGACTTAATGCCGTCTGGGTCAAAGGTCAAAGAATTACGGCCTACTGTTGCAAGGGTGATCGCGGGAGGGTAGGGTGGGTGGGGAAGGGGTGAGATCATGCAGACAAAGAGCCGCGTTAATTATGTCAGGGGTAATTTAGAATAGTCTTATTGATCGTAAAATTATTCACAGTAATATTTTCGTACAGTGATCCTTGTTTTGCCTGAATGGAAATCAAAACCAAAATACGCTACCCCCTTCCCCCCTTGGAAAAAAAGAAACACACACACACACACACACACACACACACACACACAATAAGCCAGAACAGACATAAGTTACACTGATCAGAAAGGCTTAAAAAATAGCGTATAATAGTTCAGAAAATTAGAGGTCTTTCACATCAATACATAGCAGTCTAGAACTCAGTGTATTAAACATAGTAAACTGCACACGTAAAGAGAACAATGGCTTAGAATATCATAACCAAGCTGTACAAATAACTGCCCATAAATATAAGTAGGTGGTTAATCACAAGAATATACAACACAGATTAAGACAACAAACTAAGCGGCTATTCACAGTGATAACTTGCTATTAAGAAAAGTTAGTAGTAGTTTATAAGGAAAATTCGCGTCTAAACAATTCACATGCAAAAAATAACTCAGGCAAAATAAACAGAAATGAGTTTATTCGTAAAGATAACTCACGTCTTTAAAAAATCCCTAAAAATGCATAAATATAACTTGAGCAAATAAACAAAAAGGAAGGAGCAGTTATTCATACAGATAATTCGCGTTTCAATACATTACAAGCAATGCATAAAAATAACCCAAAGAAATATGCAAAAAATGGGATTCATAAACATAATTCATGTCTAAGGAAATCACAAGCAATGCGTACAAATAACTCAGCCAAATAAGCAAAAATGGGAGGAGTGGCAAGCGGCGACAAGAACGCGTCGCCTCCCTATCATATTAGGACTACCGGAGGACACATAAGGAGGCACAGACAGACACAGAGCTTAGTGAGACAACAGGCGTGTATGCTGCAACAACACTACAGTTTAATCCTCTAACACGAGAGCTTATGTAAGTCAGTTCCCGGAGAGCAGGCGTTAATCTCCCCGTAAGAGTAAGTTAGCTCGGCAACTAGTTCTCCCGCTTTAAAGGAGCTCCAGCCCTTAATTGGAGTTCAGGGCATCCACCACCGAGAATTTGAGAGCCACGAGAGTTCACACAGCAGCGACAGCAACAGTACAGGGTTGAGATGCGCAAATTAACCCTCCCCTCTCCTAACTCTTTTCACTTAAAAATTTTGTCTAAAAATATCTCCATCGTGTATGCTGACTTACAACAGTATATGAACAGTATATTATGATAATAACGAAGAAAGGCTGTGAAAAGGATAAAGGACGAAAATCTGGGCCAAGTTAAGGTGAAATGAGTATAATCCCGCCCATATAATTGGAGATCTGAGCATCCCCCACCGAAAATTTGAGAGCCACGAAAGTTCACACAGCGACGACAGCAGCTGTACAGGGTTGAGATGCGCAAACTTACCTTTCGACCAATCCTCTGTCGTAACTATATTCTTTTCAACTTAAATTGGCCTAAAACTGCAATCTCTCCATCATGAATGCCGAGGTGTAAAAACAGATTAACACTTGAAAACTTACTATCAATTCCTTCTTGTGACTTTACTCTGTTCACTTTAAATTGGTCTAACATTGCCATCTCTCCATTATAAAGTGTATTACCAGATTCACACCAAAATGTCATGTTAGTCATGAAGAGGTGATATGAAAACTCTGTAGAGCCGTGGCACTCTCTTTTTCTGCCACCGAGCTACGTGAAATAAGCGGCAAAATGACCAAATCCTGTGCCAAGATAAGGTGAAAAGAGTATATGATATGTTTTCTGCAGGAAGGACAATGCAAAGAGAATGCAGCATTTCTCGAAGTCCCTTGTTTCTCCTGCAGAAGCGAATCATAGTGGCATGGAAATGATCATCGTACGTAAATCTCAGTCGAGTATCAAATCACAATATTCCCACTCGACAAGACAGCCACACAGTTAAATTTCAGACTCTTAGAAATAGTTTAGATTTATTTTTACTCCCCCCCCAAAAAAAAAAAAAATCTTAGTAATGGCTTATGAGTTCATATTCGATTTTTTTTTTTTGAGGGGGGGGCACATGTTCAATTAAACCCCATCCCAGTCCAGTAAAAGCTTCAGTCCCGTCTGCCTGTGCCAAGATTTCTAATTCAACCCCCTTTTCAGTAGCTTTTCAGATCTGTCCCATCTATGCAAATGATCCAGGTTCACATTTTAACCAGCAGAATTAACACCCAAGGCCACACATCTATTCCATTCCATCTAATCTATGTAGAGGTTCCTCGACTAGCCAAGTTTCGGTAATTTCTTGAATCTATCCAATCTATGCAAATGGTTCTAGTCTACATATCAACCTAAAACACTAGAGATCCAGCCTGGTAGACCAAAATTTAACCCTAGAGACTAAAACCTAGCCCCATAGCCCAGTACTCAGCACAAAAGCTCAGTGCACATCCCTAATAGCCCAAACTTCAGCCTTATTGCCCTATATTAAGTCCTACAGCCCAGTACTTAGTCTCACAGTCCAATATTCAGCCCAGTAACCTAATAATCAGTCCCACAGTCTATTACTTAACCCTACGGCCTAATATCCAAACTCACTGCCCAATACTCAGCCCCACAGCCCGATACTCAGCCTTACAGCCAAATACTCAGCCTCATAGCCCAATACTCAGTCCCACAGCCCGATACTCAGCCTCACAGCCCAATACTCAGTCCCACAGCCCGATACCCAGCCTCACTGCCCAATACTCAGCCCCGCAGCCACCGGAATTCAACCTCACAGCCCCAAAGTGAGCCCCACAGCGCGGACCTGGTCGCAAATCAGGGGCTGTATTTATAGAGAATCTTAATCAGTACAAAGAATAAACAAGTCTCCTTAACAGGTACTCATTATGATAAATAGTTTCCTTTTTCGCACATGGTAACTTAAATATTCACTCTAACTTGACTATGAAGTGTTTGGTAGATGTATGAGTAAAGAGAAACGTATATACAATCAGTCTTATATAGTTTAAATCTTATGACTTAGGAGAGTTTGTAAATAGAAGCACAGGAGAGGCTGGCGTTATCGGAACACAGCGAGGCAGCGATACACCAGACGCTGATATATGGCCGGAGGAGGTAGCTTTCCCGGTTTGAGCAGGGAGGGAGGGAGCGAAGGAGAGAAAAAAAAGAAGGGGAAGACAAGGAGGGAAGAAAGAGAGACTGACAGGGAGAGAAGGAGAGAGATAATGATGGATGGGAAAGAGGGAAGGTAGGAAGGAAGGAGGGGAAAGAAGGCAAGAAAGAAGGAAGGACCTCTGTCGATTTTAGGAGCTCCGCCGCTAGCACTAAGGGGCGTAGAGGAAGGGAAAGAAAGAGAAGAGCAAGAAAGAGAAGGGAGGGAAAGAGGACTTGGGTAGGCAGCCAGACATAAAATATCATCCAAGTAGCTTATCATGCACTAATTCATGAAACTCAGGACTCTAATACTGGAATTTCCGAGTCAAGTCTAAGCTGTACTGGTATCCATCATCTACAGCCTGGCAACTTGTAATCAGAACCTGCAAATTCTGGCAGGTTATCAGAGTCGAAAAGCTAACTGGAGACTGTTTATGGCCACTTCCACTTACAAGGTGTCTCCTGATCTAAATATAATCGTCTGGCGGTGGATGACAGAAATTAAAAACACATTATCGTACTGAAGGCAATAAACAATACTCCTGTCACTAAGAGAAACCTGAATTATATTCGTAATTCTTAATCTCATTAGCCCTGGGATGTGTTATTTTATTCCCTCCAGGCGATATAGTTAAGCTTTGAAGAGATCATTTGTAGCGTTAGAAATAGTCTCCATTAGCCCCTTCACCACCTGATTTTTCTCCCTAAGCTGAATGAAATCATCTGAAGACAGAAAAAAAAAAAACGTGATCATATTGCAAGGATTAAAGGCCGGCATATTCCCAAGTGTATTACACCTCAGACGCTGCATCCTGTAAGGGGTGTCATGTTTAAACGAAACTTTTTTCTGTAACACAACGATCACACAGCCTGTTAAGTCGTCATATCAGAAAACTATCTAATACCTCTTCCTTAGTGAATTATTTTGGATATTACTCGTATATCTTGCTACTTTCCCGTATGATATTAATGTCTTTTTAATAATTATACCGACTGCAAAGATAACACGCACTGGATTATTAACGCACTAAATCCCCTTCAATCTGGTGACATTTTATTTCATTCCTGCTATTTCTAGACGATTCTATTCAGCTTAGAACGACTTTTGGAACTGGTGGGGTTGGATATATGTTTCACTAACCTCTTCACACACACACACACACACACACACACACACACTCTCTCTCTCTCTCTCTCTCTCTCTCTCTCTCTCTCTTTCTTCCCCCACAAACGTCACCTGACTTAATGGGATATGCAGAAATAAAGTGATTAGGGAGAGGTGTTACGGAGACTGCTTAACAAATGAGAATACTCCTCCTCCTCCCACGACATTCCACCTGCTGTATACTCCACTTCCTTGTCATTCCATCTGCATTCGGTTTCCTTCCTCTTCTCCCAGCCACTCATCTGTCACAAACCCTCGTAACACCTTCACTAAACTGGTGTATTCTCTGTTTTCCCTTTCTACCCAGACGATGTAATTCAAACTGAGAGAGACTTATCGAAATGGAACAATTTAGGTATAGCCTTCGGTAATTACATCTCTGTGGGAGGCTGGAATGGGTTGGGGAGCTTTCCTAACACACACACACACACACACACACACACACACACACACACACACACAGACAATGTTATCATCAGATAGGAATAAAATGGATACAGACGTCACCGTACTGAAGAAGGTAATCAAACGCTCACCATCTTTTCGCTCCAGACGGCCAAAGCACTTAATGTTCTTTTTATGTTTCCCACCATATCCACTTCCATTCCTCATGCACCCCGCTAGCATTCATTCATCCATCTGTCTCACCTATCTGAGTCATTTCACATGCACTTTCAAGGTTATTCTTTTTTCCCACTGCCATCGCTCTCGACTATAGGTAGGCTACCTTGACTTAGAGGATATACATAATTTTTCAGATCGTACCTCCCGTAGGTCAGTGACAGAATAGGCTAAAAAATATACTACGGTTGTATATTCTTTTCGTTGCATTTTCTCGTGAGTAGCACCGAGATGGCCCGTATTTAAAGTGGCTTCGTATCATTCCTTCCTTGGTAATTTATTCAGCATATCATAACTGAATATCCTCTTGTATCTTACCGACGCGAACTATTTGACTCTAAACAGACACAGGTAACATACAAAAGAGGTGTCACAGTGCAGCATGCCGAATACATTGCTAAGAAATAAGTGTTATGGAGTCTCCGCTGTCATGACTGTAAAACGATATAAATAATCCACAAAAGAGAGGTCATGGTGTGGCATACCTAATAAATCGCTAAGAAGTAGGTGTTACAGTCTCTTATACCCCTCAGTACTGTCACGATCAAAAATTCACTGACACCCTCCTACCAGCTGTGGCAATGGGATGTGTTATATGAAATAATTTTATGTGAGAGATAAGAAGGAAGTATTAATTGACATTTGGGGAAGAGGGATAAATATGGAAAGCAGAATTTAATATCAGGAGGAGATTTTTCGGTCTGTGACAGTGTACTCGTTAGCCACTGCGTAGTTTTTACAGTGTGGATTGAGGTGCATTTCATCCTTCATCTGTGGGTGATAACAGTGACGATATCCACCTCTGTCCACCACGTCTCACTCAAGCATCTGTGAATCCAGCAATGAGACTAGAGGCTGGGGAGGTGAACGCACTTTTGCATTTGAGTGTACCAAGGTTGAATTTGGGGTCGTTATACCGGGTTGATCCGTGGAATGGTTACAGTGTGGAGTCGTATCTAATGCATAAACAGATTAGCTTCCCCCCAACCCCTCCTCCCCCTCCTCCCCTCCCCCCCTTCCCCTGCATACCTTTTTTGTGATGCTCAGACACTAGGAGATAATTGTATTAATCTCTTCAGCATGATGACGTATTTTTTCCTTTTAATTAACGCACAAACAGAATCGTCTTCTTCTTTTTATTATTATTATTATTATTATTATTATTATTATTATTATTTTTTAGGATATATCGAATTTATAAGGATCTCGAGTTGTGAGGTGTTAATGAAACCTATAGCTATCCCTTCCAGCTCGAAAAGTCTTCCTCAGTTTACAAAAAAAACCTCTGTGGAGAGAAAAAATGCGCAGTCGGACTGAAGTGGTTAATCTGTAATGTCTAGAGATAAAAATAAAAATCGTACTGGGAGTGGCGTGGTAAATTTATAACGTCTGGAGATAGAATATAAAACGAAAGTAATCACAGTGAAGCGGTTAATCTATAATGAAGTCTGAAGATAAAGAGAATACAAAAATTCGCAATCGAATCCAAGTGGTTAATCTGTTACATCGGAAGGAGGAAAAAATATTGTAAAATCTACTAACTAGTGGGAAATATTTAATCTATATTGTATAAAGCTAGAAAGAATAAAAAAAAAAAATGGTATTCGGGCTCATGTGTTTAATCAACAGAATCTGGAGAAAAAATATACGTACTCAGGCCCTGATAATTAAATTTATTACGTTTGGATTGAAAGAAATATACGCGTAATCGGAGTGAAGTGGTTAATCTATAGAATAAAAAATGGGTAATTGGACTCAAGAGGTTAATCTGTTTCTGGGGAGGACTGTGCCCAAGGCGATACCCGAGCGGCCCAACATCTTCCACCAGATAACTAATCCGGCCGCCATAAATAAGGGTCCGCATCGGCAATAAATAACGGATGCGGCCGGCCATAAATAAGGCTCCGCTTGCAATAAGTATCCCTGAGCGTGTTGCCGGAGTTGCCAGCCTGCAAGACCGGCATCCAGACCCTGCCCGACCCGCCTCGCCCTCGCTCCTTCACAATGGCGGTATGCAAAGTTCAGCGCTCGGAAGCCTGCTGTGATATTAGCTGCTATACGATTTGGTGAGTTTTAATTTCTGTGGAAAAACAGAAGGACACAAGTATAAGAGCCTGCAAAACTTGTCTCTTCTAAAGAAATATGAGATTTAAGTTCTAGGTCCGTTTATATCGAGACTGCGTTTAAAAGACTGGATGTTATAGTAATACTCCATTCCGTATCTCTGAGATTTCCATCTTTCCAATTAGAAAAAAATGTACAAAAAAACAACACTGCTTACAGTTTTATGTGAACTGAATTTCTATGGAGGAGATTTTAAGGAGAGTTTGTATAGTTGAGTATGAGTTCACCTAATATTTTTTCTTCTACCTCTCACTTTCCTCTACTGGTTAATATTATCAAACTGAGAGAGTTAGTTTTCTAGTGGCCTCTGTCCACCAGTGATTCTCTCTGAGTCAGAAAGGGAAGTGGCGAATGACCTATGCATGAAGAAGACGCAGGGAAATAATAGGCGAACTTTAATCTCTGACTGTATCTGTAAAGAACTGAAATGATGTCGATTGATTTTACATGAAGGAATAAAGCTAGAGCCACCAAACTTGGTGGACTTATAGATCTTGATGACCTAAGGTCACATGCAAATCAGTGACCCTGACCTCAAGGTCCCATTTAGAAAAATCGCGGCTCTCCGTAAGTCGATACCACTCCTTCAGGAGCATAAGGAGACCAGAAAAGTTTGAGAAGGGGTTAGGAGAATGGTAGGGAAGATCCAAGGCACAGAGAGTGAAACAGGGAATAGTAGTAGAAGACTGTGGTATGGTGCAGACTTGGATTTATTTGAAACAGAAGCTAGTGCTAGCAGACAGTGGTATGTTGAAGGCTTGGTTATTTGCCATGGAGGATAATGGTAGCAGACAGTGGTATGGTGTAGGTTTGGTTATCTGAAGCAGAAGATAATGGTATTAGCCAGTGGTATGGTGTTGGATTGGTTATTTGACTGTTGCGGGCAGGGGCAAACTTATCAGCCTCCACAAAACTCAGTGTCGGTCAGTGGTGATCGAATTCATGTCCATAACGTTCCCCTAACACTAGGCTAATACCAAAGCGACAGAGCCACGGGGTCGCCGAGGATGCCAGTTTGGTGTTGTTGACCCCCGCTATCAATTAACAAGGGCTGGCGTGGGTGTGGGTGTAGAGGGACGGCGGTGAGGGCACGGGGGAGGTGTACAGCATTACTCACTGCCACCACGGTACCATGCCATACCACCCCTGCACTGCCCTGCCCTGCCCTCACTCACATAACACTATATAACACTCACACTACCACTCCCACCTGTAACACCACATTATTCTCGCACTCACTCGCACCCACAACACTACATAACACTCACACTACCACTGCCACTCACACTCACACCCTGACCTCACCCCATAACACTATTGTACATCACGCTCTTCACTCTCACACTCATTACCTCCCCCTCCCCCACCAACAGCACTACATTTCGCCCGCGCTACCATTCCCAGTCTCATTTGCACTCACGCCCAGTCGTCACCTTCATAACACAACCTAACACTCGCAGATGCCTTAATCCCGAAAGAGGTGGCCATAGACTAATCTCTTTCATGTCATTCTGTCCTCCGGCATCGGTCTAACCTTTCTCCAGCTCACACCCACTCACTCATATACAGTACTTCTCTCCTCTATCTCTCCATCTCATCCTCGGTCTCCTTTCTTCTTTCCCCTCCCCCCTCTAGCTCACTCACATACACTTTTTAAATAACATTCCAGCCATCTTCAGACAACTTTGGTCAATGAAGGAAAGATCTTGCTGTTAAGGGGTTGATGCAGGCTAAAAGTAACCCCTCCAGTTTGAAAGAGCTCTAAGCTGAGTAAAATCGCCTGATGATAGCGATAATAAAATACAGAACACGTCATGGGAGTGGTGCTGGATGGGGACGCCTTCACGTTGTGGCACGGATTTAATTAGTCGACTCCACTGCCTGGCTATACACATCTTCCTCAGCTACACACCTACCCCACTAAAGCGAGGATGGTGCAGGGGGTATGGGATTTTAAGCCTGCAGTCCACCGGGTTCACTTTTCGGTTGAGCCTGGTGCCACAACAACAACGTCTTGGGAGTAAAGGTGTTAAGAAAGGTTATGAATGCAGGGTTTTGTACTCCATCAGGCTGCCTCTACCCTTCCTAGCCAGCCTCCCATCCATCACCCCTCCATATGACTCAGGGTTCATTGGTTCACTTGCTTCGAAGCCAGCCTCACCTACACGCCCTCTCTCCTCATCTCTCCTCTCTTCACGCGCCACTCCCACTTTCTCCTCTCCTCTCATTATTTGCCACTACCCCCTCTTTCTTCTCTCCTCTCCTCGGTCACCAAACTCCTCTTTCCTCTCCTCTTCTCGGTTGCCCATCCTTTCTCCTCACCTCTTCTTGCCCGCCACTGCTCCTCTCTCCTCTCTTCTCCTATCCTCGGTGGCTACTTCTCTCTCTCTTCTGCTCTCCTATCCTTGGTCGCTACTCCTCGCTCCTCTCCTCTCCTATCCTTGGTAGCTACTCCTCTCTCCTTTCCTCTTCTCGCTCGCCACTGCTCTTCTCTACTCTTCTTTTCTCACTCCTCACCTCCCCCCTTCACTTCTTTCCTACTCGTCACTCTCTCTCTCTCTCTCTCTCTCTCTCTCTCTCCTCTCCTTTCCTCACTCGTCACTCCTCCTTTCCCCACCATCCCCCTCTTTCCTCATCCTCCATCCATTTTATCTTTTCTTAACCCTTCAGTCACATGTCGTTTTTTTGTATGTTGTGCCTTTGGTCCATGAGATGCCAAAGGTTTTTCTTTCATTTAAGAGTAACCAGGAAAGTAGGGTGGCCTCCTACGCTTGAAATGATCCGGATTACGAGTACTTTATTCCAGCCTCTGTCGCTACCAAAAGGGGCAATAAAGAGTTAGTTGTTATGTTTTTTTTTTTTTGTGATACTCCCAGACATCTTAGGGAAGACTTCTTGCAGTGATGGGGTTAGTGAAGGCTGTGTCTGACTTCATCAGATGAAAGGAAATACCTTTCATGCTGAGAAAAACTGTCAGGTGGCATCAAAAACCAAAGTAATAAAGACATGGTGGCAGTGATATGGATAATTTTCGTTACGGGCGTTATAGCAAAGTGAAAGATTAATCAAAACACGAGAAAATTACCAGAAATAAATCCTAGGAAGCCACCTAACTCGATAACAGAGCCCTGATTTTGTCTCTCGCTCCACCATTCACTCCATCTGACCTAACCACAAAGTATTTACCAATTTTCCTCCTCTATCTCAACCACTACATCGCATTCGTCACTACATTCTTCTCTTAACTGTAATGTTTTGGTACAGGGTTTTAATTTACTCTGAATACCTCGACATGATAGGCGTGTGTATTTCTTAGTATCTGCTTATTAGAACCTGTCTCTTTCCTCACCTTTTAGACACCTCCTCTTTCTCTTCGTTCACCACCACCCCTCCCTCCCTCCCTCCTCGTCTCTCATTCTCATTTACCGTCTCCCATTTACTCCTCTTCCCGTCCCCCACTCTCCTGTCTCTTCTCTTATTCATTCCTCTCCCCGCTCCCCACCCTCCCACCTCGTCCTCCTCTCTTCACTCCTCGTACCCCTTCCCTCTCTCTCTTTTTTCCTCTCTCCATTCTCTCCTCTTCTCTCTCTTTTTCCCTCTCTCCATTCTCTCCTCTTCTCTCTTTTCCCCTCTCTCATCGTCTGCCCTCCGTTGCCAGCTCTCTCTTAGTCTTCACCTCCTCCATTTCTCGTCCTTCCCCCTCCCCACTGCTCTCCTCGTCCTCCTTCCTCTCCCCCGTTTTCTATACTTCCCCTACCCCTCTTTTCCTTCTCTACGCCTTCCCTTTCCTCGTCCTCGACCCTTCCCCCCATTCTTCATTTCTCCCCCGCTCCTCCTAATTCTCAGAAGTCTTGTTCATCGGCTGCTACCCTCTCCTCGTCCTCCCCTTCCCCACTACATCGTCCTCCACTCCTCTCTTCGTCCCTATACCTTCCCCTCCTCCCCCCTCCCCAGATCTCCACTGCTCTCCGCATTCATCTCCATTTCTCTGTGGGGGTTGTAAATTATCTCTTTACAGTCACTGAACTCCAAGGCACTGCACCCACAAATAACGACCACCATACCGAAACGACATGGAAATTACTCCTCCCTTGTGTTTTGCCAAATGCTCGTCTGAGTTATTGGAATCTGGTCTATAAACGTAATGGCCAATTACTTAGACTTAGGTAATTCTACTTTATATGCAACAGAGAGGCTACGCTAAGCAATTGTTGATCGGCAAAACAGCTCCCCCGTGGCACACTCGCCTAGCCAGCCAGCGGGCCAGACACATCTCCTAATGGAATCTTGATCTCTGGTGACTCATCACAACCTGGCCATATCAAACTTTAAGAGAACGGCCAGGTTATCCTCACTGGACAACAATTATAATCGGATAATAAGATACTGGGGATATAAAGTGTAAACCCGGGTTGCATTACATGACCAGACCTTCATAGTCACTCTGTTACCTGAAGAGACACTTAAGAACTTATAAGTAAGTAAAGGCATTCATCATCATCAAACTAGCCCTGTTACTTTTTTTTTTTTTTTTTTTTTCATTTGTGGGCATAGGCTTTACAGCCTGCTATCAAGGCCCAGTCGTCCTCCTACATACCATACACCTCTACATGTCACCACTTCGGAGCTCAACACCCACCATCCATATTGAATACATGCTAGGGCTGTCTCATACAGGACTGGTGTATTGGTATTAGCGGGGTTATTTTACGACATGTCGGCGGGTCTTCTGGTAGATCAGTAAAGCCTGATTTAATGAAATTCAAATCCTTAAACTGTTCCCTGCACCAGCGAGGATTCGAACCTGGGTCCCACGGGACTGCAAGCCAACTCTCTACCGATCGAGCTACCGCCTACTTACTGGTATAACTGGAGCAAGCAGGATCCAGAAACTAAAATATGACAACACGTAAGCAGGAAAAAATTATGACCAAATTAGCCAAACATCCACATTCTTACCAATATTTACAAAATTATTGTGGTGGGAAAATGTGCGTTTGATCGATACACAAAACTGTGGTAATGTGTGATTCATATTCTATCTTACTTTAACCAAATATTACTAAAAGAAAAGAAACACACATTAAATCACGGGTACAACCATTATGATTTTAGGGAACAATGTAAGCTGTCTTAACTGGGAACCTGAGCGACATGAGTGTACTGTTGAATTCTTAGTGCAGTGAGAAAGCGGTGATGTACAGAAAATCAGTTTTAGTAATCATTTTTCTTTATATACCGATAAAATATTTGTGGCTGAGTGTGAGGGCAGTGCAGACTTTTGTTTTGACATGTGTGCCTGTGTTTAAAGTGATGGAAAACCAGTTTACAACGCTATGGTAAGAGTGGAACATGACAGCTGCCTTGACATGAAAGTCCGTCCAGTGAGGGATAGTGCTACTTCAGTAAGTGTGTGGTGGGGTGTGAAAGCGAGGTGGCCGCAGGTTCTGGCGTCACTGGGAGGGGGGAGGAGGTGCTTCAAGGGGCCGGGAGCGCCACAAAAGCGAAGGTAGGGAGGGGGGCGGCAGGGGGCAGCAACCCTCCTCTGCAACACAAGACCCTCTTTGTCCGCAGCCACAACATTCGCCCCAGGACGCCCAACATGCTGTTTGTGAACAAGTTGCCGCGTCTGCCGTACCAGCAGCCTCCCATGCCGCACCAACCACACGGGGTAATGCTGGCAGC
>JAGKTI010000382.1:111575-122873 GCA_018397915.1 Birgus latro
GATACACACACACACACACACACACACACACACACACACGCATCCACCCAAGGCCACACACAAACGCTAACACGCATACACGCATGCACATACGCACGGATGAATACACACACAAACATAAACCATACAGAAAGCACTAAATAAATAATAATTAAATTTTGGCATTTTTCATATTAACTTTAGCTGTCAAAATTCTACCGATATCTGATTCATTTGGAAGTCTCTCATTTACTGATTAGACTTAAAAAAATAAAGACTGGTAAAATAATTATCTTGAGGACCACACCCACCACAGGTATCAAGGTCATAATAATAAATCTAAATCTTATTACTAGGCAAAAGAATTTAACTGGCTATCCTGCGATCCAGGTTGGACAGAATAAACACTTCTCTAAATTAGGAAAAATGCAGTGATGATCGTGCAACAAATGAACAAATAAAAATAATCTAAGGAATTTCAGGAGAGCAAAGTAACGCAAAAATGCACACAGCGTTTACGACACCTGCAAGTATACTGTACTCCATAGAGCCTCAGTGATCAAATACCTTAGAGTAAATTCTGAAACAAAGCCAGGGAGGAAAAATAATAAATAAAAGAGACGGCATTGTACTGGAAGACGCTAAACCGAATAAACTAACGTGAAGGTATGCAATCATTAATAAGACACCTGCACGTACCTTGACTAAACTATTGAAATACCTTGGTGTAAATGCGTATATAAAACCAAAATATGGAGGAGGAGGAAAAGGAAGAATAAAGTAGAGGAAACGGCACTGTAAGAGGAGAGGACAAGCTGAATTAATCGACAGGAAAGTGCACTAAACATTAAGACACCTGCATGTACCCTAGACTAAACCTTAACGATTCCAAAACCTTAGAGTAAATTCTGAAATAAAGCCAAATACGGTGGAGGAAAAATACCTACCCCCCTCCTCCTCTCGCGGCAGGGCTGAGGGCGGGTTTAATGATAGCGAATGCAGCGGAGACGATAATATTGGAGATTATAGGCGAGATAACGCTGGAAGGGTATATGAGCCTGAGAGGGGCTAGATACTCTCACACAAAGCGAACTGGTGCCTTTTGGGTTGTGGTGCTGGGAAGGAACATACAAATAAGCGCAGCAAAACTCTGCAGCTGCACTCCACGGCAGGCGACTGTATAAAAGCTGCACAGCAAACGCAAATAATTCCATGGGTAACCCTAAAAAATGTTCTTAACAATAGCGCTGTTAGCTCTAAAATCGTTTTCTGTAATAGGATGCTCTCGGTCGCTAGGAAATATTTTTCTCTAAACCTCTATCCTCCCTCTCCTCCTCGTTATCACCATTATCTCTGGGAAAAAGGGTGGGCCTCCTCCCACTCTTCACGCACACTATTGATTGGGAAAATGAGTTGGTCCCTCCGCTACGAAAAGTCTCACTTTAACTCCTTCATTACGAAAGGCGTTTTCTAAGCTGAATGAAATCGCATAGCGGTCCCCCCCCCAAACAAAAAAGAGTAAGAGACACTATAGCTCTGAAAGCAAGTAATGCAGGCCTCTAGCACGTCTGTGACTGACTGTTTAGGGGGGCGTAACGTTCAGCTGCTCACATGAATACATATTCATCCAGCTTCTTGCGATGAATAACGACAGTGAACTGTGACTTTGGACACCTTGTGATACGATCTACGGAACCCAGCAAACTCTTCAGAATATTATGTACAAGTTCTGTTATCATTCGGCTAAAAGGTGGGTGGATATACATGTCTGCAACTGTACGTGTGGTGGTGCTGTCACATGGCGAGTATGAGGTCAGGCGCTGCTTGCTTTCGATCCAATAATTCTTTACACCAAACGTCTTATTAAAATATCTGTCGATTGAAAAACAGGCTGAACTAAAACTCTTGACAAATATCTGATTAAAGAATAAAAGAGCAACTGGCAAGGAAAAATAAAGACCTATTTTTTATTTTTAACTATAATGGACTAAAATTGCCATCTGTGTTTCCTGAATGTCGAGTTGTAACAACAGATTAACATTGGAATATCATGCTAGCCACGAAAGAGTGATTGAAAAGGATGTAGAGTTGCAGTATAAGGTATTTTCCCCTTCGCTGCCACTGAGCTTCATAAAGTAAGCTACAAAAGAACGAAAATCTGAGCCAAGTTAAGATGAGAGAGACGTTGTGTTTGTGGCCTAAATATATATTCCCTTCGGTGGGATGCCTTGTATTTTGCTACCACAGGACGATGGTATTCATCTTTGGGAAGATCTGTCATTATAAAGAGGTTAATGGATTAGTTTTTAACCTTTTTAGTGAGTGAGGTTCTTCCTGGAGATGAATGATATCGTCCGGTGGCGACAAGAATGTAATGTAAAAGAAGCCTCCGTAGCACTGGGATTAAGCTATTCATTTAATGTATTTTTCGACCTATTTTTTAATCTGGCTATATTCTGACCATATTTTTCAGCTTGGGAGAGAGACCCATCGTAGTAGAAGGGTTGGAGACTGCCTGCACCGACAGTCACACATTAACATAGATGTCGTTCTCACAGACAAGGAGCCTCACAACACACGTAAACCAGTCATCGTAGTAAAGAAGTTAAGCATTTTCGTACTAGGCAAACAGCATCCTGGCTTCGCACATACATGCAAACAAACATACATACATAATATTCCTACATATATAGGTATATGTGTATACATACACACATATAAATATAAATACAAATAGAGAGAGAGAGAGAGAGAGAGAGAGAGAGAGAGAGAGAGAGAGAGAGGAGCAAGAACAGTAGAAAGCATAAAGTAAGAACGCCTCTCAGCAGTGGAAAAGGCTTGAACGTGTGGGATCCATAATGCAACAGGTAAGACTATGAAGTGGAATGGCATGCATACACCCACTACTGGACTGTCACTGCTGGTTCGTGTATTGCTGAACTCCCAAAGATATTGCATGCGGGGCGCCTTCACACCTACGAAAACAGCTCTCTCTTTGTGGTGGGTTTCCTTGAGCTAAATAAGATGGCTGAGTTAGGTGGAATATGATAGAGTTCTCAAGTCGCCAAAACGACAGTCGAGATTCTATTTTATGTTTTCGTTTTCATTCTCACGCGACTCTCACGTCCATGTTTTGCTCTCTGGTGGCTGATATATATTTTACCCTTTGACTGTGGTGGAATTCTCTGAGGTAATTGTAACTGCCAGGCGTTAGCTGGAATATACAAAGTTTTCACTTCTTGTCAAAATACTGATGGAGACTGATTTAATATTTACCGGTACCACATCTACCTCTAGCTTTATATTCGTTAACAGTAATTTAGCTAATTGACTATGGAAGGTTAAATATAAACAGCCCAGAGTTAGCTGGAATAAAATGCATCCTTCTAATTTCTTTAAAACATTTATTGATAGAGTGTAGCTTTCTTGACTTGGCGAGTTTCTTAAAGCTTATTATAACTGCCTAAAATGAGAAGGAATATAAATGATTAGCACAGCCTCCATACCAGCTACAGCAACGGAAGGTGTTACAACAACTACTTTCATCTGAGTAATGTGAGGCACACAACAAAAGAATATGAGAAAGAAGGATACTCAGTCGTGTGGTAAGGGATGAGAAATATTATAAGACAGCACACGATGCTGGGAGAGGATGCTCAGCATGCTTTTGCTCACGGTTGCACGTCGCAATCACAGGATTAATCTATACCTAGACTTAATAAACTGGTGATCAGTTTACATAATCTCTCGTACAACTGGAGAGGCCATTCGGACTTTTGTGGGATATGATGTTCTGATAGTCTACTGAGAGGAAGGTGTTACAATTTCTAAAACTTTTGTTGATCTACTGCCAGGTCTCTAAACTGATTCCTACGACCATTTTTAAAATATATATAATTATGGTTTCAAGGAAAGGTGACAGTCATGACGACTTAAGTCAGTACTAGATCGCACTACCAGACAGTATTAATACGAATGATGGTTAGAGGGAAGTATAGAATAACATAAGAGAAACTGGAAAACATAAAACCCACCCACTCCATAAGGGTAGGGCGGAATTCTTTTGCTGGGGGCAATTACAAGTTCTTATCATCTGCACGGATTCCACACTTTTTCGTAATGCTGTGTAGAAATCTGAAGGAGGCAGTCGACATATCGCTGAATAAAGAGGGAAGCTCACTAAGAAAATTTACTAAACTCCGTCCTCGAGTATTTATTGGTTGCCTCTGACCCAGACTAGTGTTACGTAATATCCTGACTCCGTGTTTTATTTATCACTCCTTATGCACGTCCTGTCATTAGTGAAGCGCTATATGAAATCTCAGATGTAGTACAAGAGTCATGTGGGAGGAAGATTCAGCTTTTGGGAGAACAGTGAGATGAGGATAAGGCACGTAGAGCACGGGATTAAGTTTGCAAGTAACGTTCAGCATGTGAGAGGAGGGTACACGGCGCGGGAAGAATGTACAAGTAGAGTGGTATAGCAAGGCAGACAGTACAGCATACCGTGGACTAGAGAAACGCCTGGTGAAGCAGCCACTGGGTACAGCAAACGTGAGGTGAGTACAGCAGGTGGTTGGTACAGCAGACAGAGGACAGTTACATCATACACTCCTCGACCTACATAGATACAGTGCACGGTGCCCGCCCATTCACTCAGGTCTAGTGGATGGGTGTGGTTGCACGAGAAATGGAATGGAAGGGAGAGAGAACTGAGTCTGGGTGGTAAGGATCGGGAATGAACCACTTGTAAATCAAAAGAAAACAATTTAGAGAAATAAACAATGACGAGGACGGCAAGGGACCTATTACTTTCCAAAACGTCAAAATTCAGTACAATTAAACATATCTGAATCTTGGCGCCTGGTTGACGGATGATGATAGGATTAATGTTGTTCTCTCACCTCACCTTTAAGAGTGATGAAAAGAAAATAGCATGTTGTGGAAAGTGAAGGAATGTTGTAAAAAGAGGACTAGGGACAGAGACAATAGAATTTAGGGTGTAGTGTTGGAAGCTGTGAAAAGAGGCACTGCTTATGGTATAGTGTCGGGGATGGAAGAAATGACAGAATATAGGCTGTCTCGTAAGGGCTTATAGAAAGGGGGACGACATTTAGTACCGGTATATGGACGGGGTATGGGAGATAGGGTCTGGGTGCAGTGTAATGTAGTGGTGAGATAATAACGCGTACGATGTGATATGGTGGTTCTAAACGTGAGAGAAAAAATTTACGGTGAAGTGTTAGGGCCTGTTGGAGAAACGATGGTGCTTAGGTGTATTGTAGTGTAGGGGTGATGGAGTGTATATTGGAGTTTAAGAGACTGTTTCGTTACGGCGTAGTGTCATGAAGTGCCGAAGGGTGAACAGGGCTTAAGGTGAAGCGTGGGAGTGAGTGGAAGGGAGACAGTGTTTTAAGTGGAGTGTGGTGGATTATAGATGGGGAGATGGGATTTTGCATGAACGTAGGAGCTTGTAGAGACAGTTCTTACAATGTAGTGTCGTGGATTACGGAAGGGGAGACGTTAGGGTGAGGTGTAAGGTGTGGGTTGCGGGAAGGAGGACAGCATTCAGGGTGGTTTGAGGGGACTGTGGTGAGTGAACTGTGAGAAGAAAAACAGCATAAAGGTCGTAGTATGGTGGGCTTCTAAGGACAGATGGGAGTTAGGGTGAGGCACAGGGGTGTAAGATGGAAGACAGTATTCAGGGTGGAGTACGATGCACAGCTGTGAGATGGTTTAGGGTGAAGAACAAGGTCCTGTGGAAAGAGAGAGAGTGTTTATGATGCAGTGTGGTGGGCAGTGAAAGGCTAGATAGTAATGAGGCCTTTTGGGTGAGGTGTAGGGGTATTGTGAGCAAGAATACACTGCTGAAGGTGTTGTATGGTGGTCCATGGAAGAGGAGATAGGGCCCAGGATCAGGTGTAGGGGACTGTGGGATGGAAGAAAGTGAATAAGGTATAGTTAGGGGAAGACTGGTTTTGGGGTGAAGTATATGGGTTGTGGAACTTTAGGGTCAGTGCAATGGACTGTTAAAGGGGAGAATAATGGCAAACAGGAGAGCTACAGGACAGAATACAACAATCAGAGCTTAGTGCGGTGAACTGTAATGGGAAAATAGGAGTCAGGGTGAAACATAGGGGATTGTGAGAAGGAATGAAGTGCTACAAGTGTGATGTGGTGAATATAACATCTTCAAAACTAGGAGGTAAAGATACTGTCTAAGGTACAGTGTGGTGGAGATAGTGTCTCGGCAACAATGTAGTGGAGACAGCACCTAAGTGACACTGTGGTGGAGAGAATATCTAGGCAACAGTGTGGTGGAGAGACTGTCTAGGCAACAGGGTGGTGGAGAGCGGTTGTGAAAGTGGGCATGGCAGCAGCAGATGGTACCATGGTTGAGATAGCCTAGGCAAGTGTGGTGGAGACAGAGTCTAAGTAACAGTGTGGTGGACATACAGTCAAGTGTGTATGATAACATCTAGGCAACAGCGTGGTGGAGAGAAGGGTGGAGGTGAAAGTGGGCGTGGTGGGGGCAGGTGGCAATGTGTAGCGCCATCACTCACGCTCCTACACCGCCAGGCTGGGTTGGGTAACAAGGGAGCGGGGCGAGGCTATGGCTTTTATATTCCTAATGAGAGCATGTCCACACACATGCTCAAAAGTCAACTCCAGTTTACAACAATCATATAACCAAACCTACACAGCACTACTATTAACATATTCTGTTTCATCGTCTGTACCTCTTATCTTACCTTCCTCTTAACCTCTTGTCTTACCCTCCTCCTAACTTCCCTATAAAATGGTCTGCTTTACTGCCGCTACGTTTTCAGTGTTGTTACTTTTGTTGCTCTATTCTTGCTACCACGATACGCTTTTATTCAGCTTACGAGAGACTTTTCGAACTGGAGGTGTTAGATGAAGCTTTCTTGAACATCATCTATGAGGATGCATCTGGGGAAATAAGTCATACCCATAGTTTAGCATACAGATTCCATTCTCCCTTGGTAATGGTAGCTGCACGTCAGTCTATCAATCCATCTATTCCTGACGCCGTATCCTGTAAAGGGTGGTCGCGACAAAAGAACCCCCTGACACTTCCTTCCTTACTCATAATTTCATCTCGGTTTGTTTCCCGCTCCTTAGCCTTCCAACCATTTTCCTCTCATACACTGTCTTATCACTCCCTCTTATTCATTATATTAGTCAATCTCGCACTCTACATTCTCTCTATATCGCCATACATACTACAGTGTATATTATTCCTGTGTTGTTTTGGTACTGTGCTAGAGAAATTTCGTAAATAAACCTCTCTGCAAAAAACTACTTCCCTGTGATGGACAACCGAACATCAATTTGGAGACTGGTAAATGGAGGCGCTTTCTCTGACTGGAGGCACTATCTCTCCTATCTTTAACTGGGGCAATTAATTCTTCCTCTTTCCTTTCCTTCTTCTCTGCAGCTAGAGGTATTATCTCTCCTCTCTCTGACTGAAGGCGCTATCTCTACTCCACATTCTGTATCTAACTCACTCTTTCTCTGACTTAAAGTACAATGTCTCCTTTCTCTGCCTCTAACTGGAAGCACTATCTCATCTCCACGTCTCTACCTGTATGTACCATTTCTCCTCCACCTTTCCCGACCTGGCGATACTATCTTTCCCTTTCTCTCAAACAAGAATCAGTACCTCTTCTTCCCATTCTCTATAACTGAAGGCATTACCCCTCTACCTCTCTGCCTCCTTTCGTCTCTCTAACTATAAGCACTTATCTCCTCCCCCTCTTTCTCTAACTGGAGGTATTATCTCTTCTCCATCTCTCTCTGACTGGAGGCATTTTCTCCTCCACCTCTCTTTAACTGGAAGCTGTTTCTCCTTCACCTCTCTGTAACTGAGAAAAGTCACGGGAAGATAGGATGAGAGTCGAACAGAGATAAGACGGAGACAGTGAAACAGATGATGGTGGTAGTGGGCAGTAGTATGGTGCAGGTTTGGTTGTCTGAACACTACGGACAAGAGTTAGCTTTCACTACTAAAGACCTTTCTTAGGGATAATAAGATAACCTGGAAATCGAATGAACAAAATATAAATTACATCACAGAACAGGTAAATCAAGGCACTAACTTTTTTTTTTTCTCTCTCTCTCTTTCTCACTTCCTCCTCCTCCTCTTCCTTTTCCTCCTCCTCCTCCTCCTATTGTGAAGCTGTGGCCTGTTTGTGTGTAATCTTCGTTCCGCTCCACTCCCCTGATAACACGCCAGCCTTCCATCACCGCCGCCACTGCCCTTGTTCCGCCAGACACAGGCAGGTGGGGCCAACCGAGATTACTTTAGATACCCATGGAAACACGAGTACGCTTACCGTTCTTCGGACACTGGGTTTTTATTCTCGTAGCACTTCCTCTGTGGCGGTTTATGCATATTTCGACTTAATATTGTCTTGAATGCTATTTGTTTTAACGTAGAGAATGATATTAAGCTGTAAGAAAAATACAGATGTGGCGAAATATTCTCTATCCCCGCAGAGGACTTCCTAGCACTTCTTCCGTAGCGATTTATGCATATTTTACTTTACTTTTGTCGTGTTTGCTACACATGTAATTTTAATGTCGACCTACCTTGTATCAAATAAGTCGCAAGAAAAAAAAAATCAATCGCTCAGGAAAAGACATTAAGAAATCTCTCCCCTGCCCACGAAAATACAGCTTAACATCGGAATCTGTGGGAATAGCGGGCGGGATCCTGGGCCTGGTTGCAGAGGAGTGCTTGGGGTTAATGCAGACGTGATGGATTTGACCGGGGTTCTTTCAGTCGATGATGGGGGCTGGGGAGCGAGTTCATTTTTTTCCCCCCCATCCGCTTGAGGGTGATGAGAAGCTGGGGCCGCGGGGGGATTTCTCACGCTTTCTCTCTTTCTGTTTCTCTTCCTCACCCCCCTTCTCTCTCTCTCTCTCTCTCTCTTTCTCTCTCTCTCCTTCCACTCTTAACTCCATTCCTCTACCTCTCCGTCCATTCTGTCTCTCCATCCAATCTCTATCTCTCTTCGTTTGTCCATCACTGCTCTGTCTCCTCACCATTTTCTCTTCCCCCCCCTCTCTCTCTCTCACACACACACACACACATACACACACACACACACACACAGATTCTGCACCGTAATCAATTAGCATTATTAGACCGGCACAGATTCCAACCCTTTCACTAGGACGACGCTCTTTGTATGTTATTTTTGCTACCTCCATACGATTTTACTCAGCTTAGGAGACATTTTTCTACCTGGCGGGAGGGGGGGGGAGTAGATGTAGCCTTTATTTACTACTTCACTACTAGGCGGAAATCTCTTTTTAATCTGACGTCCTCTAAATGATGCAAATAACTTCTTTATCCCCAGTGACCTCTGGGAGCGACCGGTTGAAGTAGTCGCTTTCTTGCAGGTCGCTGGGTTCATATTAAGATATGCTGGGGCTGCAACAACAACAACAACAACAACAACAACAACAACAACAACAACAACAACAACAACAACAACAACTCCGACGACTGATTTTGTTCTTTATTTATTCTTATTTACTACTAGAATTCCCAACAGTCAATTTTACGTTACTTAAGGAGATATTGTGGTAGTTAAGGGGCTAATGAAGTCTACACCTAACCCCTCCAACTCGAAAAATCTCCCATAAGCTTAATAAAATCGTCTGGAACAGTATTAAAAATCAAAACACGTCCTGTGAGTGAAGGGAATTCTGTACCAGTGGCACTCCCCTCACCTTACCGCTACATTTGTACTACTTTCACGTCCTCTCGCACTTCCCCCGGGTTGCACCTCATTTGTGTGTGGATGCTGGGTGCTCCTGTCGCTACACATTTATGAATATGATCTTAAATACTAACCTTCCCATTTAAATGAGGTCTTTTTCATTTAATATTTACATAAAAGTAAGTCATAAAAGGGGTGAGAGTATGGAGGAAAGGGTGGTATGTGTGCCCACCAAGTAGGAGAATGAAAGAAGAAAGCTTAAGAAAAGAACGTCTAACGTAATATACTGCAACTGAATATAATTTGAATGATGACATGATATAACCAACGTATCAAAAATATCCA
The DNA here is from genome assembly GCA_018397915.1 of Birgus latro. Taxonomy (NCBI): domain Eukaryota; kingdom Metazoa; phylum Arthropoda; class Malacostraca; order Decapoda; family Coenobitidae; genus Birgus; species Birgus latro. Next base: position 121,652 of record JAGKTI010000382.1, read on the forward strand.
GCAAGTTCCATCTCACCCAGAAATGCAGTTACCCAATATACAACTAACTGCAACTGTATGTGCAAATATCCCATTGCATTTGCCTATATGAGCACAACAGCTTCCCGTGTGCACAGAGGGCTCTTTGGTCTGCCCCAGGACATGAATCAGAAAGAAGTGTCATGTCCGTCAGACCTCTCCTGTGTTGTAAGTACCAGTTTACTTGCACTAACTGGTGAGCATGATAAGACACAGTAGAGTGGGAAAAGGATGTCTAATTCTGCACTTATGTCCTTTTCATCTCTTTTTGTGACATGCAAGACATAAGTGAATAGTATGCTTTAACACCACCCTGAGTGATTTACATATTATATTCTGCATTAAAAACAAAACAAAATTGTCGGTTTAACAGAAAGCAGCCATATACATACACGAGGCTAGAACAATTACAGATCATTGTCAGCCAATGAAAAACATCGGATAGGGCAGCTAACACACTATGTTTGGTTCTATACAATATTTTTTCTTACCTAATGCAGCAAAACAACAACCAAGGCACACCTACAGAAAAATACCTACTCAACCAAAAAGCAGGCTTGTATAGGAGAGGACGTGGGTTGTCTGGGAGGGGTAAGAATGTTGATTAATGCACCGGAAACCAAGGGACACACGCTAAACCAAAATGCAGGTTTGTTAGGTTGGTGTGGGAGGTGCAGCAAAGGAATATCTGCGCTACCAAGAAAAGCAGATTTGTTAAGGACAGAATGTGTGTAGTGTGTGAGGGAGTAGGCAGCTGCTGTGTCGTGTGCCTGTGGTTCTTATGCTGGCTAGTACAAGGGAATATTTACTCAATCAAAATTCAGGTTTGTTAAGATGATGTAGGTTGTGTGTAAGGGTGGTGCCCGAAACTGTGGCTCCAGCGGCTTTCAGGGTGATTACTGCAACAACAACAGAACTACACATACCACCGCTCAACCAATTTTTAGGTTAAGGAGAGGACATGTGTTGTGTGTGGGGGAGATCGCAGCAGCTATGACATGTGGTTGTGGCTCTCGTGTTGACTAATAGTATCTGCACAACCAAATGCAGGTATGTTTGGGAGAAGAAGCAGGAAGTGTGGACGGTTTACGTAGCAGGAGGATGAGTGTTGTGTGCTAGGGAAGACACGTGTAGAGTGTGTTTGGAGAAGGAGGCAGCAGCTGTGATGTGTGGTTGAGGAGCTCGTGAAGGAATATCTATGCAA
>JAGKTI010000382.1:127528-142273 GCA_018397915.1 Birgus latro
GTCAAATTAAAACAGATATCATCATATAATTACAACTCCCACAGAATCTTAACCACACACTGCCACTTGACATTAAAGGGAACGAAGGAAGTGGTGGTATACGAGACCCTACACTCTGTTCACTTTAACTGGGCGTAAAATTTCCATCTGCCCATCTTGAATGTTGAGCAGTAAGAGATTAACACCAGAATAGGGTCCTTGTCACGAAGAAGTGCTATGGAAAGGATATAGAGCCGCAGTACTATCTTATTCTACCTATCTTATTCTACCAATGGACTAAGGGAAATAAGCTGCTAAAGGACGAAAATCTGGGCCAAGTTTAGGTGAAAGAACTATTACGAGAATCAAGAGGGGTCCCAATCTCTCTCTCTCTCTCTCTCTCTCTCTCTCTCTCTCTCCCCTATTATTTCTGTTCCTTCAAATCTACACACTCATCTCCCACTCCCTTTGCTTTCTCCTACAAACCTTGGCTATCCTACTGTTCTTGTTTTTTATTGCCTATATATTTTCACAACAGCCTATTTAATATTTCTCTACTCCTCGTTTGATTTAATCTCTATAAATAGTTGTAAGCGAATAAAAAGTTTGGAAAAAAATGAGTTTACACCCCGGATGAAACTGAATAAGAAGCTTAGAGAAAAGTGAATAAAAGATCAGATAAAATGAATAAAAACCCTGGATAAAAACGAATGGAGGCAAAGTAGGATGATAAATGCAAATAAAAAAATAAATGGGAATAAGAAACTATAAACAAATCAAATGCCGAAGATCGGAGGAATATAAATAAAAAGTTCAGAGAGGAAAAAAATATAAGGACAAGAATAATAAGTGCAAAAAATATGGATGACAGACCAGGGCAAAATGATAAGAGAGAGAGAGAGAGAGAGAGAGAGAGAGAGAGAGAAGGGCCCGTAGAGAAATGTGGAACAGGGTTGTGTCTGAAAAATAAATTAAGAACATGCACAAAAACCCTGACAAAATGAGTACGCCCTGAGAAGAGTGAAGAAAAACTCGTCTACAAAAATGTGCAAAAGTCCTGCGGAAAAAAAAAAAGTCCGTAGAAAAATGTGTAACAAGCCTGTCAAAAAAAAAATTAAAGAGTACATAAAAACCCTGACAAAATGAATACTCCCCGAGAAAAATGAACAAAAACTCGTCTATAAAAATGTGCAACAGTCCTGCGTCTGAGCCGGGGCCAGCACAGTCCCCCCTCTGTACCTCACGCCACTTCTTTTCATTTACTCCAGGCAACATGATACAGCGGGCTAATGCCATCTCGGGTCCCCTCCCCCTCCCCGTCCTCCTCTTCTCTCCCCCTCTCGCCCCTTTCCCTCTCTTGCCCCTCTCCTCCTCTTGCCCTCCTCCCTAGTCCTCACCCTATCCCCCTCCCCCAAGATCCTCTTCTCCCTCCTTTTCTGTCTCCTTCCTCCTCTCTCACTCGCCTTGGTCCCCATCTACCTCCCTCCATCCCATATCCTGTCTTCACTCCCCCCCCCCCCCCCCCCCCCCCCCTCTCCCCACTCTCCTCTTCCCCCCCCCCCCCCCACCTCCCCCCCCTGCTTCACCCTGCTCCTTCCCCCCCTCCTATCTCACTTCTCATCCTCTGCCTACTCCTCTCTCTCTCCACTCCCTCTCTGTCCTTTACAGTCCAATCTCCCGTTCCACTCTCTACTCCTTTCTCCACCCTCTCTCTTCAGTTTCTCTCCCCCTCCTTCTCTCCTCTCCCCAGTGCCCCCTCACTCCCCTCTTCCCTGTCCCCCTTCTTTCCTCCCCTCTCTTCTAAGTGCCTATCTCCCGTCTCGCTTCCTCTCGTTCCCTCTCTCCAACCTCACTCCCAAGTGTCCTACCCACCTCATTTCTCATTCTCAGCCTACTCCTCATTTCTCTCTTTCTTTCTCTCTCTCTCTCTCTCTCTCTCTCTCTCTCTCTCTCTCTCTCTCTCTCTCCACCTCCCTTCCCTCCCTTCTTACTTTCCCTCCCCACTCCCGTCCCTCTATTCCCACTCCTCCTTCTCCTTGACTTCTACTCCCTGCCTACCCCACCCCAATCCCACCCCCCTTATTCCTGACACCCACTTCTTGTCTCCCCACTCCTCTTTCTTCTCACATAATTCCTCTCTGTCTCCTCCCTCATCAACTAGCGAAGCATAACCAAAACCTTACCTTGACTGATACGTGTCTCAGATAATTTCACTTTTCCACGATGTTTTAACTGAACTTTAGAGAGACCGTTTATGATCTCACTTTACGAAGCAACCAAATATACCGCGCACGTTGCTTAAAAAGTTACCCTCAGTCATTGTAAAATATATTCAATTCTGCTGCAGATGAAATTCGTAAATATGTCTGCGGGTGACTAATGCAAAGCCCGATGTGAAGTGGTCACTGATCAAATCACGGAAAATATATGTTTCCCGGTATTCACAGCACCCAAGTATCTGCTGTGGCTCGTCAGTCACAAAATGAAACTGTGCAGCAATAAACTTTGGGCAGAATCACATCTACGTTCATCACTGATACAATAAAAGAACATTTGCTACTCAAAGTGCCTCTTAACTCACCAGGGCTGAAATTATGTCGTACTTCTGTTCATGCTGCCTCGCTCTCACTCCACCCTCATGACTTGCGACTGCCACGGCTGCCTCTGAAGAAAGATCATACCATTAATATATTTCAGAATTTATCCGGGCATTGCAACTTGATACAGTATTTGACTAAAATTTTCCTCTGACATCTTAAATAGATCATATAGCTTAGATACCTACGCTCGTTTGAGATAATGGAAAAATATACAAAGCTCTCTTTTTATACTACAATTTTCCTCTAATATTATATAGTTCAGATACCTTCAATAGTGTGGGATAATGAATAAACGTATAGTCTTCTAATATAATCAGAAGAGGACAGTTTAAACATCTACTGTATACTCGTTTGGGATAAAGGAAAATGTACAACTTTTTCTTTCGATATTAAAAGTTTACTATAATACTACCAATATACAAAGTTCTTTATTCAGACGACGCCGAATCTGCAGCGGGGCCGAGTTCTCCTGTTTGTGTTTATTTATGTCCCCGGGGGCAGGACAGGCAGGGCGAGGCCGGGCGGGGCGGCAGATTGAGAGCTTCGCCTACTTTATTATGTCTGAATTACCACACACACTGACAGTTTATGGTCGAATCGCCACACACTCGGTAGTTAAGCCTTGATATATTCTCTCCACCGTGCAGCCATGACAGGTATTGATGAAAATGATAGTTACCTAAAAAAAATGAAATAAAAAAGTAGGTGGAAACTGCTTTGCATTGATTGGGACGTAAAGGAAGAATTTTGCGCCATCATCCTCTCGAAAACCCAGTGTTTGAGGATAATTTATGAGTCTTAACAGCATAGTCGGAAAAGGCTGTGTAAAGATGCTGGCCAAATATTGTTTTAAAAATGTGCATGGGAAGATTTCTTACCGAGGATGAGTCTGCATGATACTGACGATATTTTTCAGCTGGAAATAGCATACACAATTTTCAACCACAAATTGGTAAGAGAAACTTGTACTGTAGGTCCCTTAGTGGCAGATGGATGATTATTGGTGCAAGCGGTAGGTTATCTGCCTCTGGGGCTGTTCAAATAATGGATCTTCTCGCTTAGCACACTGGATACGATCGGGGAAAAGAGCAACTCCTTATCATCCTCTTGTCTTTCGTTCGCTTGATTTTTTTTTTAAATCCTCCTTGATAATTCTTAACCAAACCTTCCTCTTTACAAGACTGAATTACGGAAAATAATTACTCCATTTTCACACCCACACCCACACCCCCCCGCACCCACACCCACACACACATACACAAACACAAACACCCACACACATTATTTTTAACTATAATTTGATTCATACTTGCGAAGACATTACGCTTCGTCACATCTTTCCCTTTTCATTCACGTAGGTCCTTGGTCCTCTTCTTTTTCGAAAACCCTTGTTCCTGTTCACCGTGGAGTAAAATTGGGGACCTGGACGTAACTTCGATTGTTGTTGATCGTATTCCAGGGAAAGATTGGGAATTTGTAAAATTAAGAGAGTCTTACTGGCCGGTGTTCACTTCATAGGTAGTTATCTAAGTCTTCCTCCTCCTCCTCCTCCTCTTCTTCTTCTTCTTCTTCCTTCTCTTTTCTTTTTCTTTCCTCCTCCCGTTTCCCTCGCATACCTCCATGGCTTCCTCCATTTCCGGACATTCCATATACGTACCTGATTATATTCTATCCATAACAAGGCCCCTCCTCCGCATGTCCGAAGATGTCCGTCTGCATATGCAATTAATTATTCCCTTCGTTAGACATGACATTCCACATTACTGATGTCCTGGTGTTCATTCTGTATATCTGCCCATGCACCGTGCTCTTATTGTGTGTGTGTGTATGTGTGTGTGCTTAATATTTTCTATTTTTCTATAATGATGTACTTTTGAACTTTAGGGAAAGTAAATTTAGCCAGATTTTATCCGACCGAGACTAGACTTTGCGGAACGGATCAAGCTAAAGCAAGGACGAAGGGATTCAAGTATAAGAATAATCTGTCAAAGGTCAAGGCCACAGGATAAGGACAAATATTCGACCCTATAACTCTAAAACAGCCTTGACTCCACTTGAATCAACCTTGGGACTGGGTGCTCAGGGAAGAAGAAAATCGATTTTGAGTAGGTCAGAGGTTAGGAAGATCAGGGTAACAGGCAAGGTTAATTCAGTCGGTTTCCATTTGATTTAAAGCAAACTTGGCGAAAGTGCTGAGGGTCAAACAAGAATGCAACATTTCGATTTTGAGAACAATCGGTCGAAGGTCAACGTCGCAGGTAGAGTCACCATTTTTCGGGAGCGGGTGTTGTTTTCCTTTTTTTTTCGGTTTTAAAAGGATATTTCCTTTCAATGCTGACATATCAGAATGAGCAAAGATTCTGTCACACTCACTATTAGCTTGATCTGCTATTGCGGATACACCCTCAATTCACTTGGTTTGGCGATTTTTTTTTCTTAATTGTATTTATTCCATCTTCAGACGATTTCAAAATGTGAGGTAGTCAGTATTCTGGGGGCTTGAATGGTAAGTGTATCAGTATGACCTATTTTACTGACTATGTTATTGATTAGTTCTGCCTCAATTGTGTTTTTCTCCTACCTACGCTTTCTGGACCCTACATCACCCCATCCCTTGGAGTGAAAAGGAGATCAAGATGCTGGTGATGATGATGTTAATGATGATAACTCCATAATCAACAATTACAATATGATCACGTGCATTGCGGTCGTGGATACAAAGGAAAATTATGTAACAAACTAAATTTCAAATGCATCCTTACTATCACTGACTAGGGATGCAACAAAATTCTTACCTTTAAGATCTCAGGACTGAGAGACGGGGGTGACACTGGAGGTATAGAACTGCACTGCTTCACTTCCACACACACACACACACACACACACACACACACACACAGAACAATGTAATTTACCACATACTGTACACTGGTGGTACTGTCAGCCTATTACTGTATTGTCTACTGCAGTCTAAACTAAACCAGTAATACAGTATGTAGAAAGCATATCGACGCCAGACCCGAAATCTGACCCTGACTCGTGACCTTGATCTTTGACCGATCGGCACCAAAATTGTACCATTTCTTCACACACACACACACACACACACACACACACACACACAATGTATGTAATGTATGTGACAATTTTAACCCACGTCGGATCAGGCATTCATGACATCCTTTGTTAACAGACACACACACACATACACATACATGTAAATGGGTTCAGTCACAACGGGCAGGCTTTCGACACTGCTAGCGAAGTATATCAGTCAAGAAACTTAGGGTACTTGGTTCAGTCAAAAATATTAATGCTACTGAATATCGTAATGCAAGGCTTAATCCCTTGAATCGAGTGTCGTATTGCCCTGTTGTATTTTTCCTTCTTCCAGACGATTTTATTCAAAGCTGGAATGGTGTCTATACCAAACCTCTCCAGTTAGAAAGTTACCCAAAAGCTAAAAAAAAAAAATCCTGTAACAGAATATAATACAAAATAATCAGACTGTAGGGGTTAACAGTAATTTCCAATACCAAGTCAGGATTTCTGCTTCTTTTGTATTTTTTTTTCTTTTAAGATAAGCATATTGAAAAAAGATGTGTGTAATAAAAGCTCCCTTACTCCACGATCCTTGGTCTGTGTAATAAGCGTGGAACAATTATAAGAACTCTTACTAGAGAAACATGTACAAATTGCAACTCGTTCACCTTCGGAGGACATACGACATAACGACAAAAGATCACCACTGCCTTTATCATTAAAAAAAAAACACACACACACACACACACACACACACACACCGCTCGCTGGCGCAGTGGTAGCGTTCTCGCTTGCCATCTGGTAGACGGGAGTTCGCGCCTCGCTCAGGTTGCGAAAAGTTTCACTGACGAAGTGGGTGGTTACTGTCCCCCTTGAGCAAGGGGATGGGTGTGTGTGTGTGTGAAGGTCACAGCCTTGCCCATAGATTTGACTATATGAGCTCTCAGCTCCCTTCCGGGAGGGTAAAAGATGACGATCACTACCATCAAGTGATCCTGACCGACCCGGTGAGTTACACACACACACACACATTCCCGGAACAAGCATAATCATCAATACTATGAGGGGAAGACAAGAAAACCTTCACTAATACGGCTTTATATCCTGAAGTTGCCAGATATCTCCCTGCTGGCGACATCTATTGATTGGATTTATAACTAAGGGGTGCATGCATTAGCTACTCACGCTAAACTTACTGTTTCTGGGAACGAGCACACAACGACGTTTTAAGATGCACAGCTTAATTTACTCAAATGGAAAAGATTGCCGGGACATAACTGTGCTAATTATAGCGCTTTTCGACGCACGATATGAGTTTTCCGAAGTAATAACATGGATCAGTCGCCAGGAGTCGTATTTTAACATAAATGTTTCCTCTGAACGCGATTTATGGAGGTGGTGTTTCATCTTCCGAATATTTTTCAACATGAACACTTCTGAACCAACGCCTCAGAGAAACAACATTTTATTCTCTTCTGATGTTACTTGCCGTCAATGTTCATATATAGCTCAATGAGTTGAATATACTGAACAAATATCACTTGATTATGTGACAAGCAAAAGAGATATGAAGTTTCCATCGCATTTCAAATTCCTTTCCTGGGCACTGATCAATCATCTGTCTCAACTAATTAGCAAGTAAACAAGCTGCAATCTCACTGGATTACAATGCGCTTGTTCTAACCTGACGAAGAGTCCTAACCCATTTCAGCTCAGATGACGGCCAAGTGTAGTCAGGCCGGAGGGTTAATATGACTAATAACCAAGGAGATTCATCTTAACCTCATGGTAGAGCTCATCGAATTTCATGGAACACGACTCTTTATTCTAATTGTTGGAATGGCACAGTCGTGTAAAAAAAAAAAAGGATGAATTTGAAATGCCATAAGTGCAACAGAACTATTTACCACAACTGTACGTAGGCAGTGGGTGATACAACATTAATTTATCCTTTCAGTTCTGCGCCTTTTCAATATTATTTTTGCCATCACCAGACGGTTTGATTCAACTGATAAGAAGTCCCGTAGTGAAATGTGAAGATTTTAACTTTGCTTCTAGATAATACGACCTTCCCAAATTCAGTAAAAATACCTGAAAATTGCAAGAATATATAAAAAAGACGTCACCACAGTAAAGAGGTTACAACAGATCATAAAAAAAAGAGCTGACTGGATAGACTAGTAAAAAAGAATGGAAAAAAAAATGATGGAGAACAAGCGACGTCCACAGAGAAAACGGATAGCAATTTAATCCGCGCCTACAAAGAACCCGTATGAGGCTGGACTTGATTACACACGGTTCGGTGGCCAGACAGTCTTTTTTTTTATTTTTACGCTATTACTTTTCACATTTCCCGGCAAACAGAATAACCCTAGGACTCTGAGCATTCCTGGGAGTAAAATGTCTCCTCCCTACCTTGTCCCTGCTTGTGGAAATAAGGAAAAATAGGGAAAATAGGATGGAGAAATGGGAGAGAAATGGTAGGAAATTGTGGCGTCTGGTGATGTCTAGTAGCCTGTCTCGCTTCCGCCCTTCAGTTTTATGGTAATCCAATGAATCCCTCTGACGGCCATTGTTTCACGGGAGGCAGGGGTGGGTAGGGGAGGGGTGGTGGGTGTGGCACGGGTGGGAGTGGGGTGTGGCAGGGTGGGTAAGGAAAGGATGAAAGATGGGGGTGGGTGGAGCAGGGGTGGCGAATGGGTGAGGATAGGGTGGTGGGAGGTGGGGTGGTGTGAGTGGGAGAGGGTATGGGAGGGAAATGGGTGTGGTATTGTGGTGGGGACGGGAATGAGCGAATAGAAAGTGAAGAGAAAGACAATTAATGAAGGATTCATAAACACAAAACATAGCGGCACAGAATCGGAGGTCATCTGCCGAAGAGAAACACAAGGAAAAGGGTGTGACAGGGGTGGGAGTGAGTGAGACAGGGTGTGATATGGGTGAAGATGAATGGGGTTGGGTTAGGAGTTGGAGTGGGTGTGGAAGCGGAGTGAGTGAAGTAGGGTTTAGGCGAGGCAGGGTGGCTGGGGTGTAGTAGTGGTATAGGGAGGTGGGACAAGGGTGAGAGTGAGTGGGGTATGGGTGAGAGAGAGTGAGTGGGGTATGGGTGAGAGAGAGTGAGTGGGGTATGGGTGAGAGTAAGTGAGGAGAGGTCAGGGTGGAGAGGGCGAGAGTAGGTGAGGCAGGAAGAATGTGATTATATGGAGAATAATGACTGAGACAGGAAGTGTGCCAGGCAATCAGTGCGTGTACTGTAGGTGAGGCTGAAGTGAGTAAGGCCTAGAGAATCGTCTGAAGATAAAAAGAACAAAGAAAAATGGATGTCATCGTCCTTAAGAGTGTAAATAATGTCCTCTCCAAAACTTAAAAAAAAAAAAAAAATAACACTTTGGGATTAGCCGTAAAACAACCTTCCGCACATCTACTGTCATGTTAACCTTCCACACGATACAAATCCGTTAATATAAACCAGAAATCAGTACTAAGAAAAATGCCAAGTTCTTAAATAATGCCCAGTAATATTTTTGCTCATATTCCATCTTCAAAGACAGCTCTTAAGTGCACTCAATAGTTTTCATATGGAATTAGTAAACATAACTTCTGGCGATCGTGCCTGAGCTAACAGTGTATATTTCAACTCAATTAATTCAGCTGTCATCATGTACTCTAAAACTACTTCAGTCGTTGTAGTGCAGCCTGTCATCTGTTTGTCGAATTCATTAGGGGTGATGTTATTATTTGAGGAGATTGTTTATTTGCCTTTCATACTGTTGACAGCTCTTGCACTTTAGTATATGCTCTTTCCTTGACTCCGGATCATACCTCACGTCATCCCTAAGTAGAGAAAAGGTGTTGATGATAAAGCTGGCGATGATGGTGATGAAAACGATGATGATGATTTACAATTTAATGCAAGTCTCAGCACTTTGGTACCGTATGTGATATTCCGTTTTGAAGAGGATTCCGTGGTGTCAACTCGGGCAGCTTACTTAAACACATGTAATCTCTACCAAGGATATTTTTCTAGCATTTTCTCCCTGTTGCGCATTATAAAAAAATTCTGGTCTTAAGGTCGTTTCCACAAAGACGCTATCAAATGTAACCTTTATTCATGTGTTACCGCTTCCACTGTCACTTTTGACATTGATGATGGCGAATGCAGGAACCGTGAACAACATTAAATTGGAAATATGGAATCCGTAATGAGATCCACGGTTCCCAAATGAAGCTCCCCAAGTAGAGATATTCCTTTCGTTGAGATGCAAACAAGTCAGCTGTGGAAGGATTCTAAAACACACACTATATTACATCTCGAGCGTCTTGGCCACCGTTCCTTTGTGTCCTCGTTTTCTAAAATCCCAAAAAGAAGGGGCTGGAGCGAATGACGACAGGCGCCTCTCCCCGCTCTGACCATCGCCACTATCACCTTTCATCACTCCACATTCACTCTACCTCCTCCCCTCCCCCGGCCCGTCCTCACTGCCCGAATTTGACTTAACAAAGGACATATATTTCACCAAAACAAAGGCGCCCGCATAGAGGAGCCGTCAGAACTTCAATGGAGAAAGGGGAGGAGGGGGAGAGGACAGGGGGAGAAGTGACCAGAAGGGGTTAATGATTAAGGATGGCCAGGGATAAAAAGCGATGAATTAAGGCGGTACCAGCAAGGAAACACATGAAAGATCACATAAATTTGTGACAATAACTAATGCAATAGCAGAAAAATTGATAATTATTTGATTTTACTAAATATATGTTTTATACTATAAATTTCAGCATTTAAAGAAAGCCATGGTAGCTTATGTTCTTGAATAATTACACAAGCTGTATGTCGTCGAACAGAAATACACCGGCGCATAATCACAATAGTTACATTACTTTCTTGTGCACACTGTTAAAAAGCTGTATAAAAATAACACAGAACCAGAAAATTTTACTGTTTATAAAATAATTTAGATGGACAAAAAAGGTTGGATGAACGTATGATGGGCAGTATATAAGCCTCTGGGTGTGCGTGGCAGTGAATGAAAATAACTGATTAAGGAAGGGTGTGTGAGTATGTGATGGAAGTGTGAGTGGATGAGTGAGAGAAGTGTGGATAATTGGCTAAGTGATGGAAAGGTTAATGGAAGAGAAGGGAAGGTTGTGAAAAGGAAGGATGTGTAGGTGTGTGACGGAAAGTGAGTGACTGTGGGAGAAAGGGTGTGTGTGGGTAAAGAAGGATGTGCTGGTGTGTGACGGAAGGGTAAGGATGTGAGAGGGCGTGAGGGAGGATTTGTGGGTGTGTGAATGATGGGTGTGGGTGTGTGAAGGAAGGGTGTGTGGGTGTGTGAAGGAAGGGTGTGGATGAGTGAGGGAAGGGTGTGTGGGTGTATGAAGGAAGGGTGTGCGGGTGTGTGAAGGAAGGGTTTGTGAGTGTGTAAGGGAAGAGTGTGTGGGTGATTGTGAAGAAAGGTGTGGGACTCTCTACACCTAAGCCAGTACGATACACAGCCGCTCAATAACACCTCCAGTCATGTCAACAGGTACAAGGTCATCGCTTCCTTGTATGATGGTTGCTGATAATGAGCACAGTCCTGGATGTTGGTATTACTGAGTGCTATTATTTGATTGCTTAAACTGCTCTTATTTGGTCCCCACCGCTGATATTATTCATTCGATTCTGGAAAGATAGCACATTTTATTTGATTAGAATATTACGCTGTTCAAGACTATACCCTATACTTCTGTTTTTATGCATCAGTGCTCTGAATACTAGTTAAGTGACTTGGGTACAGGGTTTAGTTGTTGGCACACACTCAGATACTGGGCAACACGCACTTTCCCACACCGCAACCAAAGACTCGGTGAATTGTAAAATAAAAACGCAGTGCTTTTTGTCTTTTCAAAATTCAATCCTCAGAACAACTACCTGCAGTCAAAGGTACGTCTGCGTTGTACAGTTACGATCAATATTTCAGCACTTCCAAACTAATGGCAACAGACTTAAAATAGCTGAACTGTTCCTGATTAACTTAGCAATCTCTTATTATGCTTAGAAAGAGGCTCGAGAGACTGTAAGGTAAGTCATGGACCTCGACTCTATACTCCTTATCTTCAGCTATTAACGACATTCACTCAGTCCACTCAATCGAAGGTGAAAAAAGCAATAAAGCAGGGTGAAAGTGAGAGCCAGTTTATAATGAGATGATGCAGAAGACAGGGGAAGATAGACATTACTGGCCATGGCTTTATTTGCTCGGAAGGGAGTTTCCAACTTATTAATTTCACCTGGACTGTAAGTGCCTACTTCACTTCTCTCATCTACACCCTCCTACCGTCTAATCTGAAACTCATTATCATTGTCCTCACAGTTCATCCTCCTTCGCAACCTCACAGCCTATCGAAAACATACTTATCTCAATCACGTCTGTTTAATTAACCATACTCAAATATACTCATATTATGCTTTCACAGAACAGTGTACTGGTCAAACTGAAGAATATATACAGTAACAAACTTACCTTGTCAATAAACACAATTTTCACATGTGAGTATACTTTTCTCATATATACCACCCTCATCTATCACTCACATCGGTATAGTTCATCTACCAGCTTTTATCATTCCACTAACCTGCCACACATATTCGCACCTCCTCTTTCATGGAGAGCAATAAATCATTCATAACTATTAACACAGTCAGCTCCGAACAATGCCCCACACCTTCATTGTTCCGCAGCCCACAACTGAGCCATTTGTGCTAAATACTCATACATCAATTCACATAATGCACACACACACACACACACACACACACACACACACACACACACACAATCAATCCTCTCTCCCATACCCCTTCCCCCTCACACGTACAAATCCCCCTCGCACACATAACCCTCTCCCCCAAATCCCTTGGTCTTCCTTCCCCCCCTCCACTCACACACACAGGTCCATAACATCCTAACACTTGTCGCGGCCAAAGACACTTACCGGAACGACTTCCTTGTGGCTCCCGCTGCGTAAAAACATCATTACCTTCATGGAGGTTTTCTGAAGGAGTCGCTAACGAGGTGATTCGGATGCGAGGCGAGGGGTGGAGTGACGCAATTAGCGCAAAGATGGCATATGTAGCTTGGCAGTCAGGACACCGTGGTATTCTGCGTCAATTCCATAGGCCATTCTACTTCGTCACTACTTTGGCCATCTCATCTCGACCCATCACAGCTCATCTTGCCCAGTCTTTCATACCCAGCGCCTCATTTGCTCGCCCTAACCAGCCCCAGCATACAACTGCACGTTATTAGACCACACCTGCAAAACCACACTTCAGCCTGCACCACCACACCTTTACTACCTGCACCTCCACCACACACCTTCTAGTAACCACACCACACTTTAGCCAACATCATTATGCCTCCAATAACTGCACATCTAGTATCCGCACCACACCAATATGCACCACTACACTTGTACTAACTGCACCACCCCACCCTCTACCAACATCACCACCACACCCTCTATTAACTGCACCGCCACACCTTTATTTGTATACCATATCCTTCATTAAATACACCCTACATTATCTAATAAATACATCACCACACCTACCACCAGCTCCACCACACCTAATAACTACACCACACCCTCTGCTAACTGCACCACCACACTTCCTGTTAACTGAATCACACTACACACCACTGAACAGCACCACCTCCCATACCACACCATCTTGTACCTCCCAGTCACCACCTCAACCTACCCCAATCCCACATTCGCACTACATTTATTCCAATCATACCCTGACTTTCCAATACCTTAACCCATTCACCACAAGCGTCTTCTTTTTTTTTCTAGGCGTACAAAATAATTAATCATCAGGTGTGGCAAAAACAATACATAAGTGTCGTCATCGTAGTGAAAGGGTGGGTGGTGTAGAGAAGGGAAGGGACGCTGCTGTTTTGAAGAGATTTTTTTTTTTATCACTCTTACACGAGGTATCCCTGAAGCTGGACGAAATTGTCTGTAGGCAGCGAGAACAGACACTCTCTCTCTCTCTCTCTGCGTGTCTAAGTCTGTATCTGTTTATTTCTAGTTCTCTGTCTCTGTCTGCTTGTATTTCAGTCTACCTGTCTGTTTGTCTTCTATATCTATCAGCTTATCTTTCCCTGGTACAATCTCCCTCACTTCAGGTACTACGAGGTGTGTTGGGAGGCACAGTACTATGTGACTTTAGTGTATCTATTTACGCTTCACGTTTACTGGGCTGGAACAATCCCGTTACACTGGCCAGACCACAGCAAACCTGAGACGTAAACAATACACTGCTGATACACAAGATCCCCCAAACACCATGGTTGTTGCTTGGCCCCGGTCTGCCTGGTCGAGAAGACACGTCGACCACAGGTAAGCAACTACTTCTGTGGGGCCGTCCTACAAGTGCAGTATATCGTGCTGGGACCCGGTGCCCCCTTGTGACAGACGCCGCCTTACCAGGGTCGGGCCAGGCCTCCCTCCCCACACCCCACGGCGAGGTGCAGGGAAACACGAGGAGGTTCGGCTCCGCAGCTACCTCATCCAGGGGGCACAACGCTTCTCGTCAGCGCTACCACCCCTGTAGTACGTATACCTGAAGCCGATTTTACCTTATCGAGGGTGGCGACAACAAAAAAGGCCTTCACAGGACCTTAGTCACTTAACAAAGATGAATTTATTTATTTATTTTTTTAAAATTTTATTCGGGGTCCCCTTAAGCAAATTTTATTCACCTTACGAGACTCGTTGAGCTAGAGGGATTACAAACACCCTTCGTTATTTATGTCAATAAGCGAGATCTCCCTGAAGCTGCACTCGTTCGTTTTGGGGTAGCAAGAATGTAGTAGCAGATGTAGCCCCAGGTTCAACTGAAACGTGAACCCGGTGGCATGCAGGCTGAAACAGAAAAAATAATACGTAAAAACACGCCTTTGTACTCCTCAAACCTTTCTTCATGAACTGTTTTGCTGTTATGATCAGGATGCAAATTTTCCTTCTGTAGGCAAGTTTGGCAATATTTTTTTCCCAGGACGTCTTTCATTTTTGTTACTGCCTGTCGACTTTTATTTAACACAGGGGCAACTTCTTGTAGTGAAATACTGCTGTG
>JAGKTI010000383.1:6821-27973 GCA_018397915.1 Birgus latro
ACACTCACTGCACTATTGTCCAATGTTGTCACACTCACTGCATTATTGTCCAGTGTTGTCACACTCACTGCAATATTGACTCCTCTTGTTGCTAACATAGCGGACTTCACAATTCTATAGTAATTTCCTATACATGCCCTTCCTTAATATTCTCGTGTTACTGTAGATTTCCTGTCGATATACAATAGTGTCCTTCAGTAAAATAAAAGTATATGAAGATTAACTATGCAAAATGAATCGCTAAAGAAGAAGTGTTAAGAAATTTTAGTCAACAAGAGTTCGGCCACGGTCATTACAGCCGTGCTAAAGAGTGATGCTGCCTGACCAGTAAACGGAAATCACAAACAGCGAGGCATGAGTCAATCACCATCATCATCATTGCCTCACCTAGATTCCCAGGTTAACCCAAGTTGGGAAGATGGATTTTTTTTCTGTCTCTCTTTAAAGGTCGTAAAGTTACACTGCTTTTAACTGAGGACGTTTACTGGCACCTCGTCTTTAACACTTCCATTTCTGCATATGGCAACTTACCACTTTCTAGTAAGCTGTTCATGCAAACTATTATAAAGATGCAAATAACACACGAGAGAATGTTCGGGCGTAATGATGGAAAATAATTCACAAGGGAGGAGGTGTTACGACTACTCTTAAACCTCCTGACCGCGCGAGGACATATTTGACGTGTTTTTTTTTTTTGGGGGGGGGGGGCCCTCATGTGCAAGGGTTGATGAAGGTTCTGTTTAAACCCTCTAGTGCCACAAGTGTCTATTCAGCTGACAAAAATCGTCTGTAGGTCACAAGAGTATTAGGAAAAAGAGTAACATGAAAAGAGTATTATGAAGAATAATATATGAGAAAAGAGTAATATGAAAAGAGTGATAGGAGTAACAGTAACATGAAAAGGAGTAATATGAGTGGAGGATTATTGTGGAGTGTGTAGAAGGTTGGAAGAGTGCGTACGTTATGTGGCTGGAGTGTGTAGAGTGTAGTGCATAATGGCTGCTATGTGTAATGATGGAGTGTGTAATTACTGAATGTGGCTGGAGTGTGTAGAGTGTAGTGCATAATGGCTGTTTTGTGAAAGGGTGGAGTGTGTAGTTACTGGAGGTGGCTGGAGTGTGTAGAGTGTAGTGCATAATGGCTGTTATGTGTAATGATGGAGTGTGTAGTTACTGAAGGTGGCTGGAGGGTGTACAGTGGATCATTTAACTGAGTGTTGTGTGTGCAGGATCATCGATGAGCAGGCAGCCAAAAGGACCGTCAGTCAGTCGCTGCCCCGCACCTTTGACCACAACAAGTACAACAACCTGGAAGAGGTGAGTCCCTACGCCATATACTGTAATATCATGGTGCCGTGTGGTAATATTAAGTGCTGACTCCACACATTTACTGTCGCTGTATCAATAGTCAGTGTTAGTCCATACGCTTTACAATACCATGGTGCAGTGTGGTAATATTAACTGCTGACTCCACACATTTATAGTCACTGATTCAGTAGTTCGTGTTAGTCCCTACGCCTTACATAATATCGTGGGCAGTCGTAAAATATTTAGTGCTGACTCCACACATTTACAGCCATACATTCAGTGTTAAGATTCGTACTGATCCACCTGCCTTTTTTTTCCTATTTTTTTCAGGCGTTGGTGTATTTTGTTCATAATATAAATAAGCAAACTGGACGTCATCATTCATAACCATCGTACTGGTAATATATGGGTTGGGATGATATCTGCTGGATAGGTCTCCAATTGTTATTGCCTTCAAAGGACTGATAAATTTGATCGTGTATATTGCATGATGCCAGTAGCCTCACTTGGTAACTTGGTGTTCACAGATCTACTCCATCCTTGAGGGTGTTCAAGAGGAATTCAGTTCTCTGGTGTCCATTCATTCCGCCGGCACCACCTACGAGGGCAGAGAAATACTTATGGCTAAGGTAACTGTATATTCATTATTATACATTTAGGGTTGTGTCCCATTATATCTCCTTTTTTATAAACTTAGTACAAGACACTAGCAGAAATTGGCTAGTCCTTGTGGTGAAGGTACCTCACTGTTCTTTACTACAAGTGCCTCATCTGTGTAAAAAGATGAAAAACGACTAAATAAATTTATGTTATTGTCAGTAAAGTTCTTGCCATCTATTGTTGAACTGTTAGGTCGATGGTCATTTCAGTAATAGCTAAATAACATCTGTACACTCCTGTTGCCTCCATCCATGGTGTCATTTGCTTGGCTAACGAATGGCTTCGAGACATGCATGCAATGAACCCAGTAAGGTAGCTTGCCTTCAGATAAGACAATACTGAAGACATCTTTTAGCAGTTGACCGAAACTCAGTGCAAAGCTTGAGTGACGGCAAACAGAAAAGTTCCAGCCATGAACTCGGCTTGAGACACAGTGAAAACTTTCATATAAAACTACTGGTTAATCCATGTCTGTTACACCAACACTTTCAGGTGTCAAGTGACGGCGGTGAGACAAGACCAGTGATCTGGATAGACTGTGGCATCCACGCCCGTGAATGGATCTCTCCAGCCGTCTGTCAGTACATCCTGGACGAGCTGACTTCCGGCTACGGCACAAAGAGTGAAGTCACAGAACTTCTTGACACATACGACTTCCACATCATCCCCGTTCTCAACCCTGATGGCTATGAATTCTCCTGGACCACCGTAAGTCAAACCCGATCCATATTTCACAGCTGCTGTTATTTTGGTTACTATTTTGATGATGATGACGATGGTGTATATAATAATGTAAAAATCTTGTGCTTATTGATCACCTTTAACTTTTACTAGTTTTATAGAATCATTACTCAGACTCCTTGTAGGATGTTCACCAAACAACTTTACGAAGTCCTCTTCTGCAACTTCTGTTCTTGGTAATTATATAGTTTGTAGTGCAGAGGCACAACACCAATTGATAGAAGTTGCAAGACCCACAGGATAGGATGTCACAGCTTCTCGTACTGTAGAATCCGTGCAGAATTCCATCCACCTGGTGTTTTTTGTTGTTAGGCAGCATGCCAACAAACACGCCATGAGTGTTATGATTGCCTGGTCAATATTTACTTTATGGGCTCTCTTTTTCGGAGGATTTCTCTTTTCACAAACAATTTGAAATCCTTTGTGGGTTGATTTGATGGTGTAGGTTTTCGGAAACAATTTTTTAGATATGAAACTAATCTATTCTACCTTAACAAAAATACTGTATAACGTATACAGATTGTACTGTTTCGTCATGCGGA
This sequence comes from Birgus latro, assembly GCA_018397915.1. Taxonomy (NCBI): domain Eukaryota; kingdom Metazoa; phylum Arthropoda; class Malacostraca; order Decapoda; family Coenobitidae; genus Birgus; species Birgus latro. The sequence goes on from JAGKTI010000383.1 coordinate 10,072, forward strand.
GCAACAAGTGGTGCCCATCCCTCACTAAAACACCCTGTATCTTTCACAGTATATCTCATGCGGGGCTAGATGAGGCTAGTTTAATGTCTGAAAACATATTTCTGACCACTTTCAACGTCAAATCATCCCACAAGGAACATAAAAGAACTGAAACGAGAAAAGTCGAGCATTGACGCACCCATTTACTAGATCGCTTCATTACCGGTTTCGATTAGCAAAAACAGCTAACATGTTAGCCAAAAATGCCTACTGCAATAAGGCATGTGGCTATTCATAGGTAGATGGAATAACTGGTCAGTTGACAGCTATAAATCTAATCCCTCTGCTTCTTCCTTCTCGCACAGGACCGGCTGTGGCGCAAAAATCGTGTGCCGAATGGTGGTCTCCTGGAATGTCATGGGGTCGATGTCAACCGCAACTTTGAGGTTGCCTTCGGTGAACCCGGAGCTTCTGAGGACCCTTGTTCTGGCCTTTACCACGGTGAGGGAGGTCAAGGGCCATACTCTCATATGGTTTTAGCAGAGTCTCTTAATACCTTTCATTCCTAATGATATACTTGGTGTAAATGCATTTAATATTATTCTGTATGTCGTTTGTATTCTGCTACATCGACGTAGTTTGCATACTGAAGTACCGTTGGCCCAAGGAAGTTGTGACAGGGAGCCTCCAGACCTTACTGGGAGGCAGCACCAAACAGGAGGCTGTTACTCCCACGTGCGAAGGGATTTAGTGTTTGGTCACGTTTGTTCTTTTCTGTATGTCTGTCTGTGAGCAAGATAATAAAAACATTGGTGGCTGGCTTTACACCAAAACTGGCCTAATGATTTAGGATAATAAGAGGGATAGGTGATTATATTTTGGCCGAAGGGGTCATACACAATAGGTCAGGGTCAACTCTGAGTTTTGATGCGATTTTGACCAAACTTGGTGGAAAGGCTATGGATGAGTAATGGTGAAGTTGTAGATTTTGAGAACACTTGGTCATTAGAAAAGGCCACAGGGCAAAGCAAAATGTTACGCCTCTTAACTCAGATCTGATTCGGTTTCGAACAAACTTGGTGGAAGGGTTTAAGGTTGAGACAGTAAATTACTTTATTCAGAATTATAAGTCAAACGTCGAGGTCACAGCAAAGAAAAGTTTAGGGCAATCAGATGGGAATCCCTGTGACAAATGCATCAGAGCCCCCAGACACCCAACAACCCCCTTAGTGTACCCCGGATTATGAATGTTTTAGAGAGAGAGATACTGTTTATGCTAAAGTAATAACTAAGAAAGGATCACATAGTTCAACAGTGGTAGTACAACCTGAGATCAACCCATAACACCCAATCCACTACACATGACAAGGATGATATGAGATTAAGCACCCTAGCCTGGCATCAGGCAGCTAATATCGTTTTAATATCCACATTCTTTGCATCAGTTACACGCAAGGTACTGAGTGGTTATGTGAAGGACAAATCGCTAAGTAAGAGGTTATTGGAAATCGTCAAAGTCGCCAAACACCCGTTTATCCTGTACAGGGCCGGAAGCTTTCTCGGAGGATGAGTCGGAGGCAGTGAGGGACGCTATTCAGGCCTTGGGTAGTCGCGTCATCGTATTCTACAGTCTGCACGCCTACAACCAGTACTGGATGACTCCCTTCGGCTACACCGAAGAGTTACCCGCCACCTACGACGAAATGGTGATATATATCATTTATACTCGTCTCACTTTATCTTGGGCTAAAACTGCCATCTCTCCACAATGCAGTGCTAGGGAGAGTGTGGGGTAGTATTTTTTTTTCCCCTGCCACTGAGCATCGATAAGTAAGATAAAAAAAAATGAAAATCTGGATCAAGTTAAAGTGGAAAGAGTACAGGTGATGTTGACCTGAGTAAGCCAACGTCATGTGTGTGAGTACAGGAGTAAGGGCAGTGGAAACAGGACTGCTAATAAATGTGTGTTGTATGCGTTGATTGGATAGGGTAAGAGAACGACAGTGCTTCGTGAAAGATGTAGAGAACGGAAGTATGTTAATAATAAATTAGAAGTGTGTGTGTTTAGACAGTATGATGATGAAACGGGTAACTGTGTGTGTTTAGTTGACTGGATGGTGAAACGTGTATATGAATGAGTTTTTTTAAAAGGGTTTATGAGTTACGGTGAAAGAGGTGTAGTGGTGATTGTGTCAGTACAGTGCCTGTGTTGTCAGATCCGTGTTGTTGAGGAGGGTGTGGCAGCGCTGGAGGCAGTCCATGGCACAATCTACACTTATGGCAGCGTCGCCAACACCATGTGTAAGTACTGGACTGCCATTTGTCTTCCACCTATATCACTGTCAGTGTAAGAGTCTCTTCTAAGCCTCTTTGTTAAGGATTTCTCTTCCCTACCACACCTTACAGCTGACTGCACGTTAACTTTTTAATACCCTTTAAGTTTGCAGCAATACCATACACGAGAGCATGGTGATAACCACAATTCCCATGCATATAATTTACAATAGTATTTTTTCCTCAGTGAATTGTAACGTAATTTTCATAACGACGGGTTTAAGGGATTATTCCCCGGAGCTAGACCTAGACAGATCATATGGCCCTGCTAGGGTTCCAGGAGAGTGCTACTCCTCCCAGCAAAGGCAGCTACTCCGGCGAGGTGCCAACTCTTGACCTCGAGTCACATGCTGTACCACGGAGCCACCCTGCTCCCCAAATGGGCTTAAAAAGTTGCGAAAATGGGTCATTTTGAAAGCATTAATTACACACGCTCATGACTTTTACACACAAATGACTGCGATATGGTACCCCGTCATGTTGGCTTATTCATCGATTTGGTCCCGAAATCAGTCCGTTACCATTCATTACGTCCCTACTAAACTAACATAATCTACCCTAGCTAATCCTAACTTTATTTAACATTAATCAGCTGAAGCGACTTTGGTATAAATAGGTTTTGGATCCGAATCGACTTGTTACCCCATGCAGGACGCCACCGCTGATATAAACAAAGCTTACCTTAGTGCCTTTAGTATCGGTGATAAACTCTCGCCTTGTGTGGAAGCTCCTCTACTGCAGTATTTTATCCGTTGTTGTTGCTTTTCGGGATGACTGGTGGTGGCTTGAGTGTTGCTGGTCTGCATCTTGACGGCACAGCGAGTTTCGCCATCGTACTGGTCATTCCCCGGTTTATCTAGGCTTTTGAGCATCTGCTACCGCTTCAAATAAGCGTCATTTGAACCATCTCTGGACTGATCCCAGTTCGCAAAGCAGTGGTTTGTTCGCCAGTCCACAGCCACGGTAAAACTGCGGTCTCGCCGTATCCCACATAAATATCACAACACTTGTACAGTATTAGTTATTCCCTCGGGATTTACGTGCCATAAATGAATTATACAATTATGAAAAGTAGTCCCTGTCTTAAAACTGTCATTATTTGTTAATGGTAACTTTCGTAGACTCTGGCCAATAATATTAAGGTGGCATATGTGAAAATTAAAATAAAATTATTATAGAGGCATATGATGAAAGAAAACAATGATATTATTAAGGTGGCAAATGGCAAAATAATGTGGTAAGGAAGTGGCACTGTAAAACCCTATGCTGGCCAGAATAACACCTGACCTTTGTATACTCGTCACCTTGCCAGCATCTCTATCTTAGCCATGTGTTTTGCTTATTGGAGCTTATTATCTTCTTATGGTATTTCTTTCTTTCTGGCATCAACATTGATTGCTTAAATACCACCAAGACTATATTGATGTAAGGAGGATGTACTACAGTCTTCTAAGCCCATGAGAACACCATCCTTAACGCTAAATAGAGTAGTATTAAATGGCAGGGTATCTTTTCTCATAATATTTTCACATCGTATACTTTATGCACATTTAAGAAGTGTTGGCTGTGGCCTTAAAGCTTGTGTATTTTGATATAGTGTGTAGTGTAGTCTTTTGTCATTGCAGTTTTACTTCGTGGAACTTATGCACACTTGACAGTTATCTTTTAGTTCGGTTTTAAGTCATTTCTCAACACTGAACATTCAAAATTTTTCCACCTGTGACTGTAGTTTAATTCAGTTCAATAGATGTAATAGTTGTTTTAGGGATTATAACGCACCTTGTTATGTATCTCTGGATGACATATGCAGACTCAAAATATTGTGCAATACAGCAGCACACACAGGCATAATAAGTATGTTCCTATTGCGTAATTCATGAAACAATTTGGTCTTGGCGGAGGGAGAGTGACTGGGCCTAAGGCGGTTGGAATATCCAATAAGATCATAGCAAATAACTGCACGATCTAGTTCTTCCTGTAAAAACAGATAAGACAGGGAATGTATTATAAACAAGTGTGTGCATTGTACGGCAGATGAGACGTCTGGTAGCAGCTATGACTGGGCCTACGAAAGTGAGGGTATCCCATACGTCAACACCATCGAGCTGCGGGACGAAGGCAACTTTGGCTTCCTACTCCCGGAAGAAGAGATCCTGCCCACAGGACAAGAAACCTTCGCTGGCATCCTGGCTGCTGCTGCTGCCATCTAAACCCTTGACCATTTAAATGCCGGTTATCAGTGTTACTTCCACGGTTGTATTCAGGTTGGAAAAGGCACAGACATTGCCCACAGAAGAGGAAACATTGGCTGGTGTCATGGCTGCAACTAATCCTACATTAAGACAACGTATTGGTGTAACTCACTGCTGGTACTTTCAATTATTGAACTTAAGAAAAGTATATAAGACTTTTTACATCGGAAAAACCTCTCCTTTGGAAAATAAAAAACCTGTAGATGCTAAAAGAAAAAAAGAAAAGAAAAAATAAGAAAAGGAAGACGTGATATTGCCTATATGAGTGTAATGCAGTGCGGCTAAGGCTACCTTTCCCTTCAATTATGTGACTTATTGTGGTGGTTTATTTTTGCTCAACTTAGATTATGTCTTCAACTTAGGGTGGAGTCTATAACTGAAGGGCCAAATGAAGGCCATATCTGATCCCTTCACTTTGAAAAGTCTCCCAGAAAGGAAACACATCATCTGAGGGAACTACGTCACTCTGCTTTCATTCCCACTCCTTTCACTTGATTATAGTCAGCTTAGGAGAGACATTGGCAGTGTTAGTTATTGCCTTTATCAGTCCCTCATAGTTAGAGACCCTTCACTGAATAACAATTGACATCAGGAAGTATTACATAAAAAACAAGTCATCTGAGTGAACAAATCATTTACCTGTACCGTCAACCAGATGGACTTCAACACTGTGCCGGGCAACTGGTTAAAGGAAATACAGAATACTTAAAAAATATAGATCGTCTTTAAATTGTTTCCCATTTTATTCATTTATTGATCTACTTATTTCTTGTCCTACATCAAATACATCTGAACACGAGTGAACAGCAAGAGTAGTGGAAATGGGTTATCTGAAATGAGCGTGTGGAGTTACGTGGAGAGACCGACAGACAAATAAGGAAGTTACAGGAGCATTGTGGTGTTAATGTCGATATGCTTGAAAGTGTTAGTAGTATCCTGAGATGGTCTGGCCATGTGGGGAGCATTAAGTATGAGGGACTGACTAGGAGAGTTGAAGTGAGGAGTGGGACAGCACGAAGATGAGGTGAAGGGATGGGATAGAATGGGAGATTCAAAGAAGGTGGTGTGAGTTGGAAGAAGGGGAATCTGGTAATGGACAGGGTGATATGGAGGTGATTTGTTTGTGAGCACCTTTTCAGTTTTAAAGCGTCTGGCTAAAGATAGATGGACTGACTGATAGATAAACAGACAGTCAGACATATAGGTAGGCAGACTGACTTCAGATGTATGTGAACCGTCTCCAGCAAACAACACAAACAGAGGTAGATAATTTTGTTGGTATTGGCTGTGAGATGGAGCCAGCATGTGGAAGGGTTGGATGGTGTGTAAATAATTAACCCATTGCTCTGGACACGCCGTTTGATAGTTCTCCATGGTTTGTGCTTCTCTTCCTTCGTTTCTGGAGCTCTTAGATGTGAATCAGGGTCGTATTCTAAGTGATTGTCCAGATCTCGTAACACTTCTTCCTAAGCGATTTACTGTTCACATTACACCTCAACATCTTATTGCAAGAGAATGTTAAGCCTTAATATGTGAGATAAATCGCTAAGGAACAGGTGCTACTAAGTCTTCGATGCCACTTATCTTACGACCCTCAAGCCTAACCCAGCCTTCCCCTGACCTTGACCTCAAAGCCAAAGTCTCTGGGGTGACGGTGACAGAAACATAGAGTTACCTAACACAAAGACTTGATGAGAGCAACGATAGTACTTAACGAGTCAGTAAAGGCCGTGTTTAACCACTCCAGTTCCAAAGTCCGTCCTAACGTGAATAAAATCGTGCGAAGGTAACAGGCCACAACATGAAAAACGTCATGGCACTGAAGGGTTAACACTTTCAACGGGCGGCCGCGGCACAACCTTCCTCAGACCTTAAATGGAAACTGGTCATCTCCCTCAGTGGCCCTCGCACAGTCGATAGGCATATACTTATTTCAACACACTATACGCCTTTCATCTTAACTTGGCCTAGATTCTCACCCTTTTGCAGCTTACTGTACTGCTTTCACCTGAACATGGCCTAGATTTTCCCACTTTTGCAGCTTACTGTACTTATTGCACCTTAAATTGCCTGGATTTTCCTAGTTTTGCAGCTTACTGTACTCCTTTCACCTTATCTTGGCCTAGATTTTCCTCCTTTTGCAGCTTACTGTACTCCTTTCACCTTAACATGGCCTATATGTCCCCACTTTTGCAGTTTATTTCGCGTAGCTCAGTGGCGCATAAGACAACGCTACAGCTGTACTTCGTTTCCACAGCACTTTTTCTCGACTAGTTCCATATGCTGACGCTAATCTGCTGGTACAGCTAAGCATTCAAGAGGGAGTGATAATTTTAGGTCAAATCAGAGGAAACAAGTTTACTAAGCAATGGTTTCTCTTTAATTGTATTCTTGCTACTCCAGTGATACTCAGTCGGGGAGAAGGTTCCGTACGAGGGTACTGGACAAACCCACCTCGAAACGGAGGGGTGAGGGTGGGCATAACGAACAGACCAGTGAAAAACGATGGTATTATTTTTTGTTAAATGCATTATTGTTGCACATTAAGATGATCTTATTTGGCTTATAAGAGACTCCGAAGTGGAGGCCTTAGATGGCATTCAATAGCGCCATTCACTGCTAAGGAGTGGGAGCTGATGAGAAGCCTGTATGTGGTGATGCTGTGCATGGTGAGTGTAGCAGTTGCAGCGTCTACTGGGGAACAAAACCCTCCTCATGTGTCCCTGCACCCCTCCGTGGGAAGCACCCCGGTCCGACCCTAGTCAGACACCTCCAGCAAGGGGGTACCAGATTCCTACACGGTGTATGTACTCCAATGTACCCGTAACATGGCCCCATAAAAGCAATTGCTTACCTGTGTTCGATGGGTCTGCGAGGCCAGGCACACCGGGGTTAAGCAACAGAAGCTACTGCTATGGATCTCTCCTAAGATAAATAAATTGCCAGGTGGTATCACGAGTAACATTAATAACAATGTCACCGGATTGAAGGGGTTAAAGTTTTCTTAAACCGTTGCGTTCCATCGCCCTGTGGTTACGTAAATGAGGAGGAGCGTGTGACAAATATACCCACTGAGCTGACTGATAACCAGAATTACTTAATGTCCTTACTTTTAGAATGCACCGCAACGTGCCAGGTATATAAGCGCAATGCGTGCTTACTGTTACTGTTGTTCTTAAATTTGTTGAAGAAACCTCTGAATTAGATAATCGTCACGCCCATAAGGTCAACCCACCTAACCCTTAATTTACCCTTATCATGTCCCAAAACGATATCAGACTTCCAAGGCTGCCTGCACCCCCCCAAAAGTCAAAACAGTGTCGACTCATGATTATGCCTCGCCGCTTTGTTTACCAGCATCTAATTCCATACGCGGCTACATCCCGTTTGCGTTATCTTCCCAGACACCATTTCTTCCCCAGGGGCCTGTTCACGCATTATTTTCTTCCTTGTATCTATCTTACCTCATGTTTTATTCCTTGTGCTTATCTTACCCACTGGACCTGTTTTTGCTAATGGAGATATTTTCCATTAAGGATGCATTTTACCTGTAGACCTGTTCTCCCCATAGACCTATAGTAATTTCACTTTGAACTTATTTTCCCCATGGACACTCAAGGACCTATCTTGAGGGGAAACACCAGATCTGCACATGGACCTAGATTCTCTAAGGGACCTATTTCCACCGTGGATCTACTTCCGCTATGGACCTGTATTTACCCATTTGGATCCAGAGACTGATTACCTATGGATCTAATCTCCCACTAACCACCAACTCATCTACCCACCCACCCATCCACCAACTCACCCAGCTCTACCCACACACCCATCTACTCACCCAGCTCTACCTACACACCCTTCTCGTTCACCCATCCACCTCACCTCACCCCATCCTACCCACCCCCACCCACCCTTCCTGTTTGCCTACTGATCTCACCCTTCCCCACCCTACTCATCCCACTTTGTCCTCTCAGCCTCCTACCCATCAACCTCCACCAGACGACTTGCATACACACACACACACACACACACACACACACACACACACACACGCACATGCACACACACACACACAACAGTTAAAACGCTATAAATAACATACAAAAATGCTTAGGTGTAACATGAAAAAATAAATCACTGAGGAAGAGGTGCTACGAAGCCTCCTGTGTCACTTATAACTTTCAATGTAAATTAAGTAGGCTAATCCCGGTCCCTTACGCCCGTGATTCCAGGACTGAGACAGGATCGGATGAGGGTTGTTTGGCGGGAAAAGATTAATGTACTGAAGAGATTTTACGTATTACTATAATCAGCACTTTATTGTTGATCACCTGGGCATTACCAAGGCCAAACTGGCGATAATACAAGGCTACACAGCGTTAATTGCGGCCACAATGCCAGCCAGGGTCTCCTCTCCAGTGGGCACGATCTGTTCGGGTGGCAGAAGGAAGCCGTAGCTGCCCTGGTCGCGGAGTTCCAGAGCAAAGGCGTACTGGATGCCGGCGGCGTCGTATGCCCAGTCAGTGCTGCCACCTGCCGCCATGTCTGCACACAGGCAAGAAGAAAAGTGTTACTGGTTGGTTGAGAAAGCACCAGAACATTCACCCACTCAACCGTCAACCTGCGGCTCAGGTCCCTTGAAAACCTACTAGATGGCCGGCGGCACAGTCCTACACCCAGCCACTGCTGCCACCCACCACCACGTCTAAACCCAAGGAAGAACATGGCTGACACGGAAACCACCAGTATATTCCCCCACGCAACGGCTGCTTTACAATCCAGGTCCCTCAAAGGCATACTGGAACTGGATGCTCGTCTTCCATCCAGTCACTGCTACCACCAACTACCATATCTAAACCCAAAAAAGACGAGCGTGACTGACAAGGAATGCACACAGACATTTCCCATCATTTTGCTGTAGATTGCATTCCAAACCTTCTCCCAGACTACGACACGCAACCATCATTTTACAGTGCATGTCCCTATTTCAATTTATGAGTAAAAAAGCTTGGTACTGAATACCTAACCCGAAGACCTTGTGGAAGTAAGGCAAGATTTCTGCCCACCGACTGCACGAGGGTTATAAAGACAAACAATCAATTTCTCCCAGGACACAAGCCACAATATATTTACATTCAGGTCACCCCTTGGACCAACAGTACTCCGGGTAAACGGATTCCCATTGCCCCTGCTCATTTTGCCCTGCACTTCACCGTGTCAAGGATCCCGGTACGATCACAGCGAGGCGCTGTCTATCGAAAGGGGATGCTGGTTCCCTGCGAGGTGTACCGTACTGAACCTGCAGGACGGCTCCACATAAGCAGTTCCTTGTCTGTGGTCGATGGCTCTACTCTGCCGGAATGACGGGGGATATGCAACAACAACAACAAAAATCCAGTATCACATAAGAGGAGATGGATGTAGAAGAGGAGTCCACTGATGCCAAAAGACTGCAACCGGGCCATTAAGACCGACAGTCAAGTTTTGCCAAGTCCCTGTCTTGTCCTAAAATGCAATCTGCAACAGCCAATGAACTGCACATCAAAATCTCTAGTTATAGTTCTGTGTGACGGGAACAAGGTGGAAACGAACATTGTCCAACAGCCTGACCAGTGTAGGAATCATAACGGCATTCGAAGTTTCCGAATTGTGAGCTGGATGTGTTAGCTCCTGCATCATTGTATTAAAAAATTAACAGGCAAATAAAAAAAACAACACTAAAAAGAAGTGGTACTTACAGATAACGTCAGCAATGTTGCCAAAGACGAATTCGGTTCCATGGACGGCGCTGAGGGCATCCACACCCACCTTGGACACACGAATCTACCGTACATGTCTTAATTAGTACTAACACCACTGAGGGCGTCGACACACTTGTCCCAAATATGTGATCAGCAGGAGGAAACGAGGCACAGGGTTCCATCAAGGGTTACTAGGTGCTTCGTTTCCTGTCTATGATGTAGCACATGCATAAGGCAAGTGTGTCCATGCCCTGACCCACACCAGTCGCATCACACATCACTCTTAATGCAACTCTAAGAAATGTATACTCGTTTTCTAGGAGCTGAAGAGAATTACTTAAGCGACATGTATAATACTTATACTTCACTCTGAAAAAAACTGTGTGGCACTCTGATGTATTTGAATGTTCAAGGATATGCGGCAATTGATCTCAGCGCTGACACAGTTTACATATGCCATTGGAAAGTCATGACTACCGTACCTAAAAATCAAACAACATAAGCACAACAGATAACTACCAAGGTGGTCCAGGTAGAGGTACGAGTTTAGGAAACAAGATGAAGAAAGCAAACACCCATCCTTTTCCTATGCAGTGTATCTATCTATCTACCTATCACTATCTGTCTATCTATCTATATACATGTACAGGGTAGTCCTAGGTCCCTATAATGCACTTTTGCCCTTTAGCTTACAAATTCTCGTGTGTTGCAGGCACGGCTCATTAGTATTATGTGTCAACCTTGCAGAATTTCCTGCTTCATACTTTATGGCGTCTGCTCTTTTACGTTCACTAACTGCATGTTTGATAACTAATACAATGAGGCAGCCAATAAGTGCAGTGCTCACACCAGCAGACTGAGCCATCCCCGCAACATAAAAGATACCCCCCAAGGCAGTGATGCTTCCTGAACCATCCTGTATATTCTGTTACATAGGCCATACATCTTCAGGTGTCATCAGGAGTAGTTACCTGTTCATCATAGTTGTCCGGGAGGTCATATGTGTAGCCGTAAGGGGTCATCCAGAGCTGGGAGTAGGCGTGCAGGGTGAAGAATATTTTGACCCGAGAACCAAGGGCAAGGACTGCATCACGTACAGCTTGGGACTCCTTCTCCGAAAATGCTGATGTGCCTGTGTAAGGATGGCCAGGAAGAGGATTAGATACAGAAACAAGTGATGTCGACTGGCTGATAATTAACCAACTGGACGTGCTCATTAAGGCTGATAATTAACCTTTAGCCAATTCCCAATCTTTCCTTAAAAGATGGTGCACAACAGCTGAATTGCCCTGTGCACTGGAGAGCTGTTGTTTCCTCTCACCTTTTATTCCTAACCTAGATTTTCCTGGATTAAAAAAAAAAAAATGCAAAAATGGTACACAGAAGAAAAATTAGCTGTTGTAACCTTTACCGTTCCTAAAGTCGCCCAAAGCTAAATGAAGTTGTCTAAAGGTAGCAAAACAAACACACAAATGAATAAATAAATGAATAAATAAATAAGAATAAGAGAATAAAGGGAGGAAGGGCCGTATAGGAACCCCTAACACCTCTTCCTTAGCGATTTATTTTTGGATATGGCTGGTTAATATTCTTTTGTACGTTATGCAGAATACGGAGACGTCTGAAGGATTTATATAACAGAATAAGACAGTCAGACGTAATAAGCAAAACAAATCGCTTAGGAAAAGGTGCTAGGGGGCTTCTTACTCAACGAGAATACGGGTCAATGAGGTCAACAAAACCACGGAATTAGAGAACCACGAAGCTCTCACCATAAAGGCAAGAAAACCATGAAATTGCAATAAGGGAACCATGAAAATACGATAAAGGAACCATGAAAATACGATGAGAGTCAGATAAAAGAACCATAAAAATAAGACAAAAAAAACCTAAAGGCCTCACCATGGTAGATGTCAGAGCAGGGCTGGTCAGAGGTCCCAGGGCCACCGAAGTCAGAGTCAAAGTTGCGGTTGGGGTCGATGCCGTGACAGTCCAGGACACCGCCGGAGGGGAATCGGTTCTTGCGCCAAAATCGGTCCTGAAATAAACACCAAGGCTAAATTAACGCCTGTGCTATGGTGACAACTTTCATATTCAATTCCTCTTACTTCTAAACGACTTATCTTTCAGTTTATTTGGACGTCTGGCTGTGAAGGAGTTAATGAAGGTTATATCAGTTCCTCCAGCTTCAAATTCTCTCCTAAACTAAAGTAAATCTTCTGGAAATATCAGAGGTAAAATATATGACTTCCTCAGGCTAAAGGGTTTAAGGAAATTAGCTTTTTTCCCGATAAGCAGTTCTTTATAGTTGGAAATCATTGTTGAGGATATTCTGTTTGGCGGAGGTCGACACAGCGACAGTTCAAGAGACATGATGAGGAGTGGTTCTTGCGCTAAAACCAATCTTGAAAACAAAAATCTGACTATAAATGAATAAATAAAAAATGTCAATAAATAAATACATGAATAAATTAATAAAAAATCCATATCAAATGAACGCAGTGAAGGCCAAACCAAGGTACTGTCATTCGTCACAGTTCATGGGTGTCTGTGTGAGTGTACGTGAATCCAGTCTCCACCCCTTTCAAGACGGCGAGTCTGTGTACAGCAACGTGACTACGCACACACACAGACACACACGGAAGAGCTGTTCGTGTGTGCGTTGTTACGAGAGACTTATTTACTGTACGAATTAATGACGATATTTTACGCTTGCTATCTTAGGACCCCAACTGACTGTAAATCGATATTTGAATTCAAGTCCGTTCTCGTTGAAAAGGAGCAAATATAGACTGAAGGAGCGAATATAGACTGAAATACTGATATGTAGACGTTTTCCTTACCAGACTGAGGCTGTATGTTTACACTCAGAGAACCCGGCACGTCTCTTAAGCAGAATAATATGTTCTAGAGGAAGGCAGACCCAGTGACTCGTCGTTTATAAAAAGAACGGGGACTGGATTCACCTATATTCACTCAGACCATGAAATTTTACGAGTGAAAATGCTTAGTTGCTCAAGAGAAAACTATCTATCCATCCATCTACAGCCAGACGCCTCAATTCCGTAAGGGGTGGCCACTATCAAACTGTTTCCATGTCCCCCTGTTCCTTGTCATTTCGCTGCCATTCCCACAACTTACACCCACTCCCCCCCTGTCATATACCTCTCTACCCCATCCCCCCATCACATCCTCGGTTTCTCCCCCCCCCTCCCTCTCCACCTCATTCACATTTACTCTCCTAGTTAGTCTCTCACCCTTCATCCTCTCCCCACGGCCAAACCACCTCAATGTATTTCTCTTTACGCTTTCTGTCACATCCACATCTACACCACAACTCTCCTTCACTTCCTCATTTGTCAGTCTGTATCTTCATTATAAATCCACATGCTCCTCTCAAATAACTCATTCTCTCCGACAAGGAGACTATGTTTTCACCTCTGTTTGTTAGTTTGTTAGCAGGATTACTCAAAAACTAAAATAGAGATTTGGAACAAATATGGCAGGTAGATAGCCCATGTCTCAGGGAACACTCGATTACCTCTTGGGACCGATCCGGATCGTATTATAGATTCTGGATCCGGAAAACACTTTTTGTGAAGCCCTAATCAATGATGAGAAAACCTAACCCATTATGATGAGAGGTTTGGATATTACGTTCCCCTTGTTGGAGAGGTGCGCTCGACTGAGTGCCCCTCTAGTTTCCTTTGCTCGCACTCTTGACGTGTGTCTTTCAAACAAGATCCAAATTTCACTTTCATACGTTAAAGTGGAGATCACAATACTGTCATGAAATGACTTTTTTCCTTCCATGCTCATTTCCCTATTTCTTATCACTGCTTTCAAAGAACCAGCAACATTTCTTCCTTGTTGTACCCTTTCAAGCACTTCATCCTCCAGACGTCCATCTTTACCCATCACACCACCCAGGTACTTAAATGCACATACATTTTTGCATTTCTTCAGTGTCCAACCTCATTCTGCATTCAGTTTCACTTCTCTCAAAGACCAAAACTCCTCCCTACATTCACCTTCAGATTCCGATTCTTACATACTCTCCCAAGCTCGTCCACAAACCCCTGCAGTTCCCATTCGTCTTCATTTAACAATACAGTATCGCCTGCAAACAACAGAAAAGGCAGTATCCAAACTCTGCCCACTCTTATTAGGGTCGCTCCAACGTCCACTGCCCTACCTTGTATCAAGAAGAAAACAATTCAAATTATTTTATTCCAATCACTTACCTTTTTACACTATTATTAGGACTAGTAGACCAAGTGGCCGTGTTCATAAAGTTTCCTGAGTTTAATACGTGTATAAGATCGTTAATTATTTCATTTTCACTCGTGTGACAACCAGGCAATCCACAACCAGAGGGAAAAACTGAAAAAAAGAAAAGTAAATATTGGGTAGGATACTTTTTTACGAGACAAGGATGCTGGACTGAGGCTTTCCCAGGTGCAATGTAGGTTCAGCCTATGGAGAGGCCAGTGAGGAGAGGGAACGTAACTAAAGCTTTGTTGGGATTGGCACTGGACAGCGGGAATGCAACTTACATCGCTCCAGGTGAATTCGTAGCCATCGGGGTTGGTAACGGGCACGATGTGGAAGTCGTATGTGTCAAGGAGTGCTGTGACGTCACTGTTGGTGCCGTAGCCGGAAGTCAGTTCGTCCAGGATGTACTGACAGACGGCTGAAGAGATCCATTCACGGGCGTGGATGCCACAGTCTATCCAGATGACAGGTTTGGTGTCACTCTCGTCGCTTGATACCTGATAGGGTTTGCATACATAAGCTTCTTTGGCCAGGAAACGTCATTACACCTGCACTCACAAAGAGAGAACTGGTGTTTTGTTTTGCCGTGTGTGTGTGTGTGTGTGTGTTTGTGTGTGAACTAAATAACTCAAGCAGTTTTTATCCTATTATAACCAAATTAGAGAGGTTGAGGGGCAGCCAAGTAGATGATTATTTGTTTTTTAGAGCAATAGGTCAAAGGATAAATCTTAGGGCTTCGTCAAAGTATGATTTCGCAAGGCCAAGATTAGCAATTTTCATCCGATTTTGACCAGACCTGGCTGAAGGGTTGAGGGCAAGGAAAGAACAATGGGATTCAATTTTGAGAACAACCCGTCAAAGGTCAGGGCAAAGTAAAATTTTGATCCAAACTTGGTGGGAGGGTTGACGATCAGACAAGAGCTAACTTTTTTTTTTTTTTAATAACAATAGATCAAGGGTCAGAGTCACACGGGCAGGTCAGTTTCAGCAGTTTTCATCTCATTTACACCACACTCTGTGGAACGGTTCAAGGTATGGCAAAGACAAAAGTGTTCGAATATGAGGACAATCAATCAAAGGTCAAGGCCACAGGGAAGGGTCAAAGGTTAATGTCGCGGGACAAGGTCAACCCAAACTGTTTTAATATAATCAGAACCAATGTTTGTAATGATGATGATGGACTACAGGCAGGTGGCATATACCTTGAGCACGCGAATGGGTCGTCCTTCGTATGTAGTGGCGGCCGTGTAGCTGGACACCAGGGAGTTGTAGTCAGCCTCAACACCGTCAAGAATGGAGTTGATCTGTGAGGAGGAAGGCGACGTGGACGAAGAAGATGATGATGATGATGATGATGGAGGAGGAGATTAGTAATAATAATAATAATAATAATAAGAGGAAGAAGAAAGAAAAAAGTCTTAATGCATATCGACTGTACGAGGCAGCAATAACAAAACAGCCATAGTTCTTTTATCTTAACTTGACCCAGATTTTCGTCCTTTTACAGCTTAATTCACGCAGCTCAGTGGCACAGTCCAACAATACTGCCGCTTTGCATCCTTTCCATAGCATTTTTTTGTGACTTACCATATTCTAGTGTTAAGTCTCTAGAGTGCATCTAACATAACAGAGATTCGTAACCCTGTTTAGCTCAGTAGACAGCCAAGTGTAGTCAGACTGGAGTGTTAATTTGGCTAGTAACCAAGAAGACTCATTCCTACCTCATAAGTAAGACTCATCAAATTTTATGCAGCCATGACAATATTTAATACATGGGAGTGGCTCAGTTCCCTCAGATGAAAACCAACCGATGACAGTTACTTATAAGCATTCAAGATGGAGATATGATAATTTAGGTACAAATGGAAGTGTACAGAATAGACACCCACCTCCTCCAGGGTGTGGTACTGGGTGTGGTCAAAGGCGCGAGGTAGGGACTTGCTGGGTGTTCTTGTGGCCACCTGCTCCTCGATTAGCCTACACACACAACAACCAAGCAGTTATATCCTTCACTCTACACACTCCAGCCACATGTACAATATACGACTATATACAGTACATTATAGTGAACGACAGCTTCAAATTATGTTTGAATGATTCGCATAAATGGTGTTTTCTGTTTCTGAAACTTTGTTTATAAATCATACTTTATATATATATATACAGACACAGTATATGCACACGAGACATTCTTTTACGCTTACTGGTCAAACAGAACACCCTAGTAGGTACAGTAATGACTGTGGTGTAGATCTTAGACTCACGTCTGTACGTCGGTGATTTTGACTTGTACTGGGATGTGTCTGGCTCGGAGTCCACTTAGGAAGACGTAAGCGAGGCTGGGAGGAACCAGGACGTCGACAGGCACTCCCAGGTGATGAGGATGAGTCCACTGTTGCAGCTGCAACCGCTGCACTGCATCCTGCAACACCTGCGCCTCAGCCGTCGTACGTGGCGTTACACTCACAACCTTGTACCTGAACATCACACCAACAGGAGTATGACACGCTGGACACCAAAATGGACATTTATATAATCGTGAACCATTGCATGACGACAAACAGGTCCTTACTGTCCACTGCTAGGGTGGCTAGGGTGGTAGGTCGAAGCTTTACTAACAGCGCGAGTAGCAGCACATTACGACACCATCATACATGCAGCCTAACAAACCTTCAAACCAGCACCTCAACACGGAACGGAAGATCTTGGTCACGTGTTCAGCCATGACTACGATCTCCCTCCAATCAAAGGCATGAGTAGTGGGTTGGGGGATACTGATAGTCAGGAGTGTACAGCATTTATCAGACATCACACCTGCCGCATCACACACACAAACTCACCTCTTTGTACTTTAACAATCACTATACCCTTATCCGCACATCCTACGCCGGGCTGGAGGGAAGTCGCAGCCAGGGCAGGACATCAAATAAACACCTGTCGTCCAGTGTTAAGATAGTCGTTTTGCTAGACTGGACGAGGGAAACTTGGCGATGGCAGTTACAATACTTTATTCATTTTAACTTGGCCCAAAATTTCATCCTTTGGGGGCTTATTTCACGTGGCTCAGTGACAGAAAAAAAAAGACAATGCTGTGGCTCTTGCACTTCTTCGTGATTAGCGTCTAGTGTTAGTCTATTGTTGCAACTCAGCATTCAAGATATGTGATATAAGCTGCAATTGGACGAAAACCTGGGCTAAGTTAGAATATAAGAGACGTCGGTAAAGGTAAGGGCTCACCCATGGTAGGTAACAGCGGAGGTGATGGCGACGAGGGCCAAGAGGAGTAAGAGAGCAGTCCTCATCTCGCTGCTGTAATGTGTC
>JAGKTI010000383.1:45052-75432 GCA_018397915.1 Birgus latro
TGTGACAGGAAAGGTGCTTTAAAATTTTTCTGTTAAGAATTGACTCGAAAACTTTTGATACGCAGGATGTTAAAGCAATTGGACGATAGTTAGAGGGTTGGGAATGGTCACCCTTCTTTGGGACTGGCTGAATGAGAGCAAACTTCCAGCAAGAAGGAAAGGTACAAGTTGAGAGACAAAGGCGAAAGAGTTTACCTAGGCAGGGTGTAAGCACAGAAGCACAGTTTTTGAGGACAACAGGAGGGACTCCATCAGGACCGTATGCCTTTTTAGTATTGAGGCCAGTAATGGCAGAGAACACATCAGCTGAAGAAATTTTAATGTCAGACAATAGGAAGTCAGAGGGGGGAAGTGATGGAGGAATAGCACCGGAATCGTCTAAGGTGGAATTGGAGGAGAAAGTCTGAGCAAAGAGATCTGCTTTATCAGTAGAAGAAATAGCTACAGAGCCATCAGAGTAGAAAAGAGGAGGGAAGGATGATGAGGTAAAGTTGTTAGAAAGGTTTTTGGCAAGGTGCCAGAAGGAGCGAGAAGAGTTCGAGTTGGAGAGTTGGGAACATTTAGCACGGATAAAATTGTTTTTAGCAGAGCGAAGAACAGACTTAGCACGATTCCGGGCAGAAATATATAAAAGGTGTGATTCAGGGGTGGGTTGGCTCCGGTACCTCTTATAGGCCCTCTCCTTGTTGCGGACAGCATTAGAACAAGCGTGATTAAACCAAGGCTTTCTTGCATTAGTCAGAGGATATGAGAAAGGAATGTATGCTTCCATGCCTGAGAGAATAACCTCCGTAACGCGCAAGGCACACTCAGATGGCTCCCGGCCATGGAAGCAATAATCATTCCATGGAAAATCAAAGAAGTACTGCCTGAGGGCCTCCCAATCTGCAGCTCCAAAGTGCCACAGGTGGCGTTTCTTTGGAGGGTCCACAGGCCGTACTGGAGCGATTGGACATGTTAAGGTAATAAGATTGTGATCGGAGGAGCCCAACGGAGAGAAATGATGAACAGTGTAAGCAGAAGGATTAGTTGTTAGGAAAAGGTCAAGTATGTTGGAACTCTCTCCAAGGCGGTCAGGGATACGGGTAGGGTGCTGTACAAGCTGCTCTAGGTCATTAAGGATAGAAAAGATGTAGGCTTGTTCACCAGGTGAATCAGTTAAAGGAGAGGAGAGCCAAAGGTGGTGGTGAACATTGAAATCTCCTAGAATGGAGATTTCAGAGAAAGGAGAAATGGATAGAATGTGTTCCATCGTAGAAGTAAGATAGTCAAAGAATTTTTGATAGTCAGTAGAATTGGGAGATAAGTAAACAGCACAGATATATTTAGTCAGAGAATGACAGGAAAGCCGAAGCCAGAGAGCAGAGAATTCAGAAGAATCAAGTTCAGGAACACGAGAGCAAGATAGATCGTTGCGTACGTATACGCAACAGCCACCTTTGGCTTTGAAACGAGAATAGAGAAAGTAGGAGGGTACAGAAAAGAGTTTGCTGTCAGTTGCCTCAGACAGGTGCATCTCAGCCTTGGCTTGTCATATCTTCAGGCAGGTGAACCCCTTCACTCTGATGACGTCTAGTATTAGTTCACTTGTGCTGCCTTTACACCATTATATTTAATCCGAGACATTTTGAAATAGATTTTTTTTTTTCAGTGATGATAGCCGTCGACTTTACAGTTCCCTAAGACGCTACAGTCCTACAAACCACATTCCTTCACACGTCGCCATTAAGACACTGATATCCACCATCCATGCTAAATATCTGCACACTAGGACTGTCCCATTCTTGACTGGTGTATTGGTATTAGCGGCAGAGGTACAACCAGAAGGGTGTCCTGGGTGGTACTGGCCACCCCTACAATATACCTGGCACCCCCAAATCCTGGTTAATGCCCCACCCCCTAATGAGTTAAATGAAATAAGAAACCTGTACTTTACACAGGAAAAATCATCCAATATATTACCACTATGCCGGGAATCGAACCCGGGACTCTCAGGTGAGAGCCAGGCAGCATACCACAACACCTGAGAGTCCCGGGTTCGATTCCCGGCATAGCGGTAATATACTGGATGGACCCTAATGAGTTCTTTGGACCATCATAATTAGGCTTTGACACTCTTTGGTCACAGCCACCTCATTTTTTATATCATTGCTCCTGATTATCGAGGGTCTTATTATGACACGTTGGTGGCTGTATGGGAGGAGGAGTAAAGTCTGTTTTAACGAAACTGAAATTATCCTGTTCCATGCCCCGGCTTGGGATCGAAATCGCGTGCTTTCGGACACCAACCTTCTTCTCTTCATAAATTTCCCTAACAGCAGAGAAGAAACTAAGTACACCCACGTTCATAGCCTTGGGAAACCATCCGGGTTCTTGTCATAAAACCATTATTTGCTGAGGACGTGAGTATACAGCAACTGTTACCCTAGTTACTGAGGAAGTATTACCCTAATTACTGAGGAAGTATTACCCTAATTGAGGAAGTATTACCCTAATTACTGAGGAAGTATTACCCTAATTACTGAGGACGTTTTACCCTGGCCATTTAAAGCACTAGATATTTACAAAGTTTACATAGCTCAATGAACTCGTATTTCTGTACAGTAAATGCTTTAATACAATTCATTCACACACGAATATTAGTAACGATTGTTAATGGTGCATAACAGTCTCAGTCTCGGATATCACAACTAACCGCAATGCTGTTATCAGAAGTACTCATTTCTTTGCAACGGCAAATACTACAGGAAGCATGTGCTCAGATTCTTACTAAGTTTATGCTACGGTACTGTAATATCATTACATAGATAAACCAACTATCACGCGGCCGAGAGAAAATACCTAGCTTTGATCAGATATGTGCCTGTATTTATAGTGAATTGTAAGGTACCAAGATATTACAATAAACAAGTCTCCAGAACAGTTAACTATTATCACATATCATTTTGTTCTTCGCATTTTTTAAATTATCTTTAATAATCACACTAATATGACTGTGAAGTGTTCGGCAGCTGCGTGAGTCATGACAAACCTACAAAACAGTAATTATAAACATGGCCTCACCATCAAGAGCGAGTGTTGCCAGTGACCTTGCCATGGCGTCTCTACAATTATAAACACAGCTTACGCTTACGAGAGTTTATCGGTACGGCCCTGTGGTTTGAGAATGTGAGAACTGGAAGGTGGGAACAAGGTCAAAGATTGGGTGTTTAGGGAGACGTAAGGCTGCAGCTGGCCCAGGTCACACGTAGAGTACTCTACCATTTTCCTGTTTTTACGACGGAAGGTGACCCCGTTCAAAGTACGACCTTACTTACCATAAGACACCGTTGGCCTGCGGTGGCATTTGATAACAAGCTCCTAATCTATTTTTGGAGCTTACCGGCGGTCAAGTTAAATATAATTTCTAACTCATAAACCGTCTGTGCAAGACAGTATTGTTAGGTGTGTGTGTGTGTGTGTACCCAAAACTGGGAAATGGATTGTGATGAAACTTGGCAGGATGGCTGCAACTGGGTCACAGATGGGCCGCTTCAATTTCATGTCGACAGATATTTTCTAAAGGGATGTTTAAAAACTACTGAAAGCATATGCACAGCTTTTGATGCAATCGTGAAGAAATGAACAACTCCTGGCAAGTGG
The DNA here is from genome assembly GCA_018397915.1 of Birgus latro. NCBI lineage: Eukaryota > Metazoa > Arthropoda > Malacostraca > Decapoda > Coenobitidae > Birgus > Birgus latro. The sequence goes on from JAGKTI010000383.1 coordinate 48,695, forward strand.
AGGGAAAACATGAATCAGTGAATACTGACCATCTTCAACAAACAATTGCAACAATTGAAATGTTGGACTGAAATGTGTCATGTCTCCATGGTTGTTCAATCTGTAGAAGGATGGGGTTATACGAGAGATACAAGGTAGGGCAGTGGTTGCATGACCGGCTCTAATGAGAGTGGTCAGCATTTGGAAACTTCCTGTTCTCTTGTTTGCAGATGATACTGTATTGAGTGAAGACGAACGGCAACTGCAAGACTTGGTAAATGAATTTGGGAGAAAGTGTGAGAAACAGATTCCGAAAGTGAATGCAGGGAAGAGTGAAGTTGCGGTCTTCCAGAGAAATGACATCACTGAATGTACAGTGAGACTGGATGGTGAGGACATAGGAAATGTGAGTGCATTTAAGTAACATGATAAGTAAGGGGGGAAGTTTGGAGGATGAAAGGGTGCAACAGGGAAGAAAGGTTGCTGGTTCATTGAAAACAGTGATGAAAAATAAGGAAGTGAGCATGGAGGTAAAAAAAAAAGTCGCTGCATGAGAGTACTGTGATATCAACTCTAACGTATGGAAGTGAAACTTGGACCTTGCTGAAAGGACACCTGAGTGAGAGCAGCGGAAATTAGTTATCTGAGAGGTTCATGTGGTGTTACATGGAGAGAAAGACTGACAAATGAGGAAGTGAAGGAATGTTGTGGTGTGGATGTGGATGACAGAAAGCGTCAATTAAAACAAAAACACAGGGGTCGCTGTAAAAGATCATCTGACGAATAGATCCTGATCTGATTGACTGATAATAGTTATTGTTGAGAAAGTTACAGAGTATTTATCCACACCTCCTTCAGCAAGTAAAAATATATACAATAGGTGGGTATAAAATTAGCAAAACACTGTGTTGAACAAAGAACATTGGTATAATCACCATTTATTCTGAACATAATGTACGCACAAAAAGAGATGTTCCAAAAGTATTTTGCCGTTTTGTCGAAATATTGAAGAATCCGAAAACTTTTAGAGAAATAAACAATGCTTACCTGCTGGCAGTTCCAACGTTGCTAATTAGCGTTGTGCTAGATCTAAACGTTTTTCACTACAATTTAGCGAAGCAAAAAGTATAAAGGAATATAGTGATATTTTAAAGATACTTTGCGTCTGCTTCTAGTGATTACCTGGAACTTTATTTACTGGTGATTTTATTTTTATTTTTATTTTTATTTTTTAAGAACGAGTTTAGCGAAATTTGTGATGTGGGATTGGCAGCGCTGCGACTCACTACTGTCAACATGGCGGAGTTACTTCTAGACTCGGATATCAGAATATGGGTGTTTTTGCCCATAGTACTGATCACTTTCCTCTGCGGGATCCTAAGACATTATGTAAGCGTCTTAATTTCAACGCAGAAGAAAGTAGATCTCACACAACTGCAAGATAGGTGAGTATTTGTCAGTTTATGCAGGATGTGCTAACACCTTTACATATTGATTAGGCTATTTAGTATTCATCTTGACTGATATACAGGGACGGTTATTAGTGATAAAAGCAGCTGGAATGAAGTAAGCACCTGCAAACTATCTTGCATTCACACAAGTGTTTTAGTCGACCTGTATTCATTCAGTGATATACCTATGCCAGCAGGAAGTTTTGGGAGGATGCTATTAGTTTTCCTCAAGATTAGTTTTCATTTTTCTCGAGTCAAAATGGCAAACATACCCTTCAAGCAGCAGAAGCACATTACTATATCAGTTCTTCTTCCTGAAAGTCTATTGATTTTTCTGACTCATTTCTAGCATAGTAAATGAACATTTTTTAGCCATGTTCCTTCTGCTGTGTCAACTGCTGCCTATGTATACAGACAGATAGATGCTTAATTTTCATCTTTCACTCATGGGGAAGTTTTTAGGATAGAAGGTCGAGACGGATAATAACACAATATCCGGCCCGACGATGAATTTTGAGCCTGGAGGGTAGCTACTATGCATTATACGGTGTTTCAGGTTACAGTATTTGGCACAGAGCTTGGCTGAATACAACTGATAATTGAGAGTTTACTGTATACAGTACTTCTTTGGGGATATTTAAGGAAGTGGCCAGGTTGCCTGTGGCAGTATTTACCAATGATCTCTCCAACTAGCTGTGTTATTTATCAACCATCACTCCGACTGGACACGTCAGTGCAACCCATAACAAAGCTATGGGGAATTTAATTATTTAACCAAACCTGACCTAACCAAATCCAACCTAACCTAACATGCCTATGGCAGCCAGCTTTCAAATTATATGTATGTGTTAGGAACATTAAATATGGCCAGTTAGTGGTAGACGTTGATGGAATATTAACGCAATCTAAATCCTCATTTATAGCTTTCAGAGGTAAGTTTAGAAAATGCCCAGTACCTGTGGTAGTTTGCGATAAATAACAAGTAACCTGTGAAAAACTCATTTCAATAGAAAATATGGAAAGGCTGTCCCTGTTTAGCAAAGAATTAATTTGTAAAAAACCTACCTTTAAATTCACTCAGTCTTTGTAAAGGTGTACAGAAGTGCATTTTCAAGTATGGTATGAAGAGGTGCCATTAACAAAGAAAAAATCTATCTATCTATCTATAGCCCGACGCCCTAATCCCGCAAAGGGTGGCCACAGACAAAACACCTCCAAGTCGCTCTGTCACCCACCATTTGCCTACCCTCCCCCCAGCTCACTCCCCCCCTCCCTCATATACCTCTCAACAGCATCCCTCCACCTCATCCTTGGTCTTCCCCTCCCTCTCCCTCCCTCCACCCCACCTGTATACACCCTCTTAGTCAGTCTTTCATTTTCCATTCTCTCCACATGTCCAAACCACCTCAGTGTATTTCTCCTAATCTTTTCAACCACATTCACATCCACCTCACAACGTTCCTTCACTTCTTCATTCGTCAACCTGTCCCTTTTGTCACTCCATATGCTCCTCTCAAGTAACTCATTTCCACTACTTTCACTCTTGACTTGTTACCCTCTAAATGTAGGGAAGAGTAAAGTGATGGTCTTCGAGAGAAGTGAAGTCAGTGAATGTACAGTGAGATTGGATGGGGAGGATATGGAGAATGTGAGTACAATTGAGTACTTGGGTAGTGTGATGAGTAAGGATGGAAGTCTGGAGGGTGAAGTGCTTGAAAGGGTGCAGCAGGGAAGGAAGGTTGCTGGTTCCTTGAAAGCAGTGATAAGAAACAGGGAAGTGAGCATGGAAGTGAAAAAGTTGCTACATGACAGTATTGTGATACCAACTCTAACATATGGAAGTGAAGCTTGGACCCTGTTGGAGGGACAGAAGACAAGAGTGAGAGCAGTGGAAATGAGTTATTTGAGAGGAGCATGTGGAGTCACATAGAGAGACAGACTAACAAATGAGGAAGTGAAGGAACGTTGTGGTGTGGATGTGGACGTGATAGGAAGCGTTAGGAGAAACACATTAAGGTGGTTTGGGCATGTGGAGAGGATGGAGAGTGAAAGATTGATGAGGAGAGTGTATGTGAGTGAGGTGGAGGGGGGGAGATGGAGGGGAGGCTGAGGATGAGATGGAGGGATGGAGTGGAGAGGTAGCCTATATGAGAGAGGGGGGTGTGAGCTGGGAGCAGGGCAGTGAAATGGCGGGGGACAGAGTGACATGGAGGCAATTTGTTTGGGCCACCCCGTGCAGGATTGAGGCATCTGGTGATAGATAGAAATATTGAGGTCTCAGTGTTAGGCCAGGTTAGGCTAGGTTCATTCTGAAGTAAATCATTTGCAATACAAATTACTATCAAAACAATAAATCACACCAAAAACTACAAAGATTACCTATAACAGATCAAATTGTAACTATCTGTGTGAAACTGTAAGAATGACTTAAACTACTTCAAGCGAGTGCCATTTTCTCTGTTTCATTCATGCTTTTTGCAGATGATTTCATTGAGTATTGTTAGTGAAAGGGGTTAACAATGGCTGTATCTATCCCTTTCTCTTTAGCAAGTCTTTCCTAAGCTAAATAAAATTACGGTATCAAGAAACAGCAGTAACAAACTATGAAGGAAGGTATTGTTCTGTATTGAAGGGATTTAAAAGGAGGAAGTACCATATAACTCATACTTAAGTTACAATGTTCATGTATACTATATCTGAATATTTTTTCCTTACTGGTTTCAGTCAAGCTATGATCAGGGCTAGATTGTTGCGTGAGAATGGAAAATATATACCCGAGCAGTCCTTCCTTATGCGCCGACACTTCTTCAATAATGATGAATCAGGTAATGATGCATGTACAGGTAATGACAAAAGTTCACCTAATTTGTGTCTTCCAGCCACTTTCCTCATCTGACAATTATTACCAAGCAAACAGAGGCTTGATATATTGGTAACTTATATATCTGTGCCCATAGAAGATGCTCTTTGATATGATCCATCAGGGAGGAAAGTGACAGACATAACCAAAGTGTCTGTCATATGGAACTGAATAGTAGGCAAACTTTTTTTTTTGTACTTTCCATGCTTTTCAGCTAAGGAAATTTTGCATGTATTTGTTTGTAAGTGAAACTGTAGGCTGTCATGAGTAATGTCAAATAAGTTCCCCAGAAAATATTGTTACTCATGAAAACATTCTTGGTGTGACGTTGAAACACTGTGCATATTATTAATTGTTTCTGCAGTACCTTGCCTTTGACTTACCCCCAAGTACTGTTATTAGTGAGAATGTTCTTGGTGTGACTGAAATATTTACACTTCCAAACTCACACAGACAAAATTGTCAAGAGCAGAGCAATCATTAAGGTGTTTGGCGTGATGACTTATGTTTTGATGCTGGTGCCTGACGGCTACCACTTGCAACCAGCCCCCTAACACACTAATGCATCCCACAGCATTTTTCAAATGTTGCCTAATGTTATTTGCAAAACTGGGTAGAGATTCTAAGTTGCCATTATTTGCAGAAAGGTTATTGTTGAAGTTGTTATTCCTGAGAGTCTGCTATGCCCCTTGTGTCCAGATTTTCTTGTTAACATCCCAGTATGTGTATAGTACTGGTATTTTAATCCTGAGTAATGAAACTAAGTGTTAGTGCCAGCTTTAATGTATGGATGTGAGACTATGGTGTGGCATGAAAATGAAAAGTCAGGGGTAAGAGCTGTGGAGATGGGACTGCTGAGGAATGTATGTGAAGTACTGAGAGTGGATAGGATACGGAATAATGTGATTCATGAAAGATGCGAAGTGAGGAAGTCTGTGGATACAAGAATCGAAGAGTGTGTACTGAGATGGTTTGGTCACTGGAGAGAATGGATGACAATAGAGTGGTGAAAATGGTATATATGAACGAATTTGAAGGAGGGAGGAGGCGGGGTAAGCCATGAAGAAGGTGAAGGGATATGGTGGATGAGTGTGTGAGGAAGAGAGGTATAGAAGTTGATGAGGCTAAGAGACTGAGCTGGCTGGATGAATTTTGTGTGGAGAAGCACATAACCAGGGATTTTGTACCCCTTTTAATGTGACAGTGTTTGAATTGACTCTATCAGATAGGTATATGTGAAGCTACAGAACTTGGTGAAATTTTTTTGAACTATGATGGAGCCAGGATTCCGTGGGCTTGAATGATAAGTGAATGAAAGCGTGGCTTATTGAATTGGGCAAACTTAGGCTCTCTGGATGTTGCTACTCCTCACCCTACCCAGCTGCTACAGTTATGTGTATTGCAGGGTACCTGAAAACCGTTAAACGAGCCTCAGCACCACAACCTATGACTGATCCAAACATGATGGTGGAGATGCTGAAGGGACAGTTAACCAACATGCTGCCCATGATAGCAATTGGAGGATGGATCAACTGGACTTTCTCCGGATTTGTGACAAGTAAGGGTTGTTCTATATACAGTAGCTGTTTTGATATACGCTGGCTAATACAAGAGATGAAATCAGTTTCCTCATTGTAAGTTATTCTTTTTTATTTATATTTAAATATAATTTTTACATGTAATCCACAGTAAATTACTGAAATATATATGATAAAGCTGTGTTGCTTTATATTACTTTAATTTGTTTATGTAGTATTGTTCAGTTGTGTTGTGATATTTTGGAACATATAGTAATGACTATCATCAGTGAACTATTCTTGGAAGCAGTTTGTTCAGCACATAGGTTAGGACAGGTGCAACAAAGAACGTTCAGTAGTGGGAAAGATGTACAGTATTGTAATGCATTTAATCTGGCCTAACAAAAGATCTTTAAACCCCACTTGTTTCCTGGTTGGGGAGAAGAGTTTTATGTACTGTAACAAGATACAGTATTTAAGTTTGTTGTCAGAGTAAGTGTTTATCTTGTTTTCTAAGCAATTCATCTCAAGCTGGAGAAATTGCTGGGTGCATAGAAATCATCACCTTCTCTAATGTCATAAATGTTATCAAAAGGAATTTTTTTTTAATCTTGAGGGAGATGCCACCCACAAGAGCAGAAATACATTGAACACATGATTATTAGTATGCAGTTTTTGCAGCACATCCCTTGATGCCTATTTTACCTTGTATGACAAGGACTTACTATCGTTTCGTTTTTGAAGGCTCCAACATGCTTGCATGCGACGGCCTTGGTCACCTAATGGCGGCTCACCATGCTGCTCGATCTTTGGCAGCCTCCCTGTTCAGTCCCTTACCCCTTAAGTCACACTTAATGACCTAGTCCCATGTTTTTCTCGGTCTACCCCTCCCAACCCCTCCCCCAGTATTAACACTTCTCACCCTCTGTATCCAATTATCATCCCCCATCCTCTCCACATGTCTAAACCACCTCAGCCTACCTCTCCTCATCGCAACACCAATACACTCCAGTCCCATTCTACCTCTCAACTCTTCCATCATAAACCCAGCCCCCCCAGGCCTTGCACGCAGGGACGCACTGCACATCCACCTAATCATTGTCATTTCTGTACGTTTAAACCTGCGAATATCCTCTTCCTTTACTGCCCAGGTTTCACTACCATACAGCATCACACTCCTAACACATGCTGCATTCAAAGACCCCTTAGCACTTAAGGAGAGTCCTCTCAATGTCAGGAGAGGCAACAGCTCCCTGAACTTCTTCCAACCACTTCTCACCCTAGCAACCGAGCTAACTCTAGCCCCACCTCCGGCACATGTCTCCCAAATAAAACTCCTCCACACACTCAAGAGACTCACCAGCAAATTCAATCCTTTCACGCCTAACAATCTCCACCTGCTCTCCCCGACACGCTGCACACATGAAATCAGCATTATCTCGCAGTCTACCTCTAATACCACTACATCTCTTGTGCCCTCATTTATCACAAACACTACACAAGATGGAATTACTTCCCACACCTTTGTGACAAACTGCACATGGCCACTTTCCCTCTCCTCTGATTGTACCACCTTATCATCACTTTTGTTTTCTCTGCATTTACCCTTAAGCCCTTGTGCCCCATACCATCTCTCCACTTCTTAAATCTTTCCTCCGCCTCCTTTTCATTCTCTGCAATCAACACCAAATCATTAGCATACAACATCTCCCATGGGAGTCCATCTCTGAAGTTACGTGAGAGGGCTTCAAGCACCATGATAAACAACAAGGGACTCAAAACTGACCCCTGATGCACACCAACATTCACGTAAAACTCATCATTCAAAACTCCATTCACTCTTACCTGGGTGCGAGCACCCACGTACATGGCCATAACCACCCTAACCAGCCACTCTTCGAACCCAAGCTTTCTCATTGCCCACTTCACCACCTCTCTAGGGACTGTGTCAAAGGCCTTTTCCATATAAAAAAAAAAAAAAATACAATTCCCTTTTCTTTCCAATATATTTTTCCTGAAGCTGTCGAACAATGAATATGGCATCAGTGGTCCCCTTGCCTGGCATAAACCCAAACTGCATCTCATCGATATTCACTCTTTCTCTAATCATACCTTCTAGAACTCTCTCCTTTACTTTCATTATCTGATCTAAGAGCTTTATACCTCTGTAATTTCCCCTTTCTAGGGCATCACCCTTCCCTTTGTAGACATTTACAATTACACTCTTCAGCCAATCATCTGGGACAACACACTCATATATAATCATATTTATCAGGTCAGTGACTAACCTCACCCCAGTATCTCCTGAGGCCTTCAATATTTCGGCAGTCAACCCAGACACACCTGCCGCCTTCCCCACCCGCATCCTGCCAATTGCCTCACTCACAGTAGCAGCGTCAATCAAAGGCCAAGGGCCAAACATTGGATCTGCTGGCTCCAAACTTTCCCTATCCCAATCACACTCCTCATTCAACAACCGGCTATAATGCTCTCTCCATGCATCTTTAATATCCCCACTGTTCACCACTACCCTTCCTTCATCATTCTTCACACATTGCTCACATACAATATCCCGTTTTTTTTTTTTTTTTTTTTTTATTTATGTGTCCGACTCTGGGCATAGGCTTTACAGCCTGCTATCAAGGCCCAGCCGTCCTCCTACATACCATACACCTCTACATGTCACCACTTCGGCGCTAACACCCACCGTCCATATTGAATACATGCTAGGGCTGTCTCATACAGGACTGATGTATTGGTATTAGCGGGGTTATTTTTACGACATGTCGGCAGGTCTCCTGGTAGATCAGTAAAGCCTGATTATCCCTCTTCACCTGATTTGCCACCCAAAAAATCATATTTTTCCTTTCCCCATGATTTAGATTATCAGGTAAAAGTCTCTGTGACCCAGACTTCGCCCTGTATACTGTACCTCTCTTCTAGCCCTGCACTTGGCAGCCAAGTACTCCTCCCTGTTACCACCCTTCTTCCATTCCCGGAAAAGCCTTCTTTTCTCTCCTTAACTGCGGCTTCTACACCCTCATCCCACCACCAAGTTACTTTATGTCTTGGTGGGCCTCTTGTCCAACCGCATATTGCATCAGTAACTCTCAAGAGGTTGTTCTTAAGGGCTCTATACTGTTCATTAATGCCTCTATCTACGGCTCCCTGTTCAGCCACCACTCTCCTCATCTCACTATAAAAGGCATCCATTTCTGATTGGTTTCCCAGCTTCCATATTTTCCTCCTAGGTACATATGTCCTCCTTCTCATCACTCGTTCCTTAAGCACCATGTCACAAATCAACAGTTTGTGCTGCTGCACACACTCCTCGCTTCCTATAACTTTAACATCCCTCACTAACCTCCTATCAACCCTCCTATACAGAAATTAATAAAGAAAATGTCCTAGGGAGCCTCTGTAACTAAGAATAATGTGAACCCAAGAGTAATATCGTGCATCTTATCCTTTTGAAAAAAGTGCTAATTGTAAATCACCTTTCCTATTGGGTGTTCTTTAATGCTGTAACCCCTTTAATTCAGTTATGTATTTTGTATTTTATTCATCCTCCAGAAACTTCCATTAAACTTGGAAGGATCCCTGGTGTTGAAGAGGATAAAAAAGGCTATATCCAACCTCTGTAGTTCAAAAAGTTTCCAAAGCTGAGTAAAATCACCAGGAAGTAGAAGAGTAAAAGCAAAAGTTCCAGTGTTGGCTACTTATAAAGCTGATTTGCCAGTATCCCCTAGTTTGCAGTACCAGTTATGGTTGTAACATTTTAGAACATATCACAGATTTATCGTGCAGACTGATTGTATGTGAGAAATTAGATGAAGATTCCTGTACACCAGGAAACCATTTACAATGCTGGGTGGTAACCATATGACCAAATTATGGCACCTCGTGGTTTATGGGTAATTACGGTGCTCCAATTGGATTGAGCCAGTGCAGGTTTATACCCAAGGGGTGGTCGGGGTTTATTGCTCACGTAATGCCACCCAGGGATGAGTGAAGCTGGTCACTCTTATCTTAAATGTCAAGACCAACTTGCCCGGCCCCGGGCTCCTACGCACCTCATAGGGCAACATAGGATTGGATGATGGATAGTAATTTTTCATTTATTATTATTATTCATATTTAGCCAGAGTGTCATTTCTGTGTTGTTGTTGTTGTTGTTGTTGTTTTTTAGTAACCCTGGTCTGCATGGCCAAGCAGACCTACCAACCACAGGCAAGCATTTGCCCCTGCAGGACTGTCTGTTCAGTGGACCTATGCTCCCCTGCAGTAGACAGTGCTTCCTTACAGCAAGACATGAGCAAGAGTGTGGAGGTTTGATTCCCGGTTGGAGGCCACATTTGCCTCTCTCCATGTTAACAAGAGCACCATAGTAGTAAATGTGGTAAATTGGGCTTGGTGTATGTTGGTGATGAAGATTGCTTTGTAAGAATATTTCCTCACTTTTAAAATGTGGGAATCGAGTTAAGTTAGTGATAATTAAAATTATTTTGTAAGACTGTATATGCTTTTTCCAGCTAAAGTACCGTTTCCCCTAACTCTGCGATTCAAGCCTATGCTGCAGCGAGGCATAGAGTTGGTTTCACTGGATGCCTCATGGGTGTCATCAGCTTCATGGTATTTCCTCAACGTCTTTGGCCTGCGATCAATATACACCTTAGTCCTGGGAGAGAACAATGGTTTGTATACCAGGATATTAATGTATTATGTTGATGATGTTTAGGTCTGTATGTTGCTGACATTGCCTCTCAGTCTTTTGTATTGTGACTGTCTTTACTGCTTCTGTATCCTACCACTTGCACACTTCGGGTACCTTGTAATTACCTTTTTGATTTACCTTCTATTTTCATCTACTGTTTAATCCTTCTCTCCATGTTAATTCTTTTCTGCATTAACCTTGAGATATAGCCTGTCTCAAACACAGTCATTCGCATACCACAAATTTCCACTAGATATAGCCTGTCTTAATCACAGGCACTCCAATATCGCAAATTTTCACATTTGCTTCTTACATCACACTCCAAAACATTTACATTTATACTGCTGTGAAGTTCTCACTGGGGTTAGATTACTTCTCTGGTGATACTAAATGTATTTTTCAGCTTTATGGATCAGTTGCCCTTAGGATCCATAAAACATGATCTGAATATATAGAGTAGGGGTACCCATCCATGTTAGGCGTGTGCAAGCCAGCTGCTGCTGCTCTTGTTATTGTAGCCCAGGGCTCATGGCCTGAATTTAAACTCACTGGACTGACAATAAAATATTAGGATTATGTGAAGAAAGCTTGATTTAGTGAGGTTTATCACTGAATTTACATGGTTTCTAGCAATTTTAAATTGGCTGAGTAATTCAGATGTTTTTTATTTTATGTAAAATTTATATGCTAAGGACTTTTGGGTCACCACTGTACTATAGTTGCCGTCAGACCATTTTGGGGAGTCCGATCTTTTAGTGAACTGTTGTCTAGGTATGAATAATTCCATTCCAACTTCTGTTAAGTCATTAATGTGGGACTGGGTAGAATTGATGTTGCTGGAGAAGAAACACTGCCATGGAATATCAGCAAGATTATTTTTAAATCCATCCCAGTCTGCCCTATGGTCATCCAGATAGGTTCAGAATTGAGGAGGTTTTGGCCAACTGACTAATGGGGCTTTGATAAGATTGCAGTCGGAGAATCCAAGTAGTGACAGTAATTCTTTCCTGTATTGTTCTGGGCTGTTTGGCAGGAATACCTCTAAGAGATAGGCATTATGGTCAGAATTATTTGGTATTCTGGTTGGTTGTTTTACCAGTTACGTGAGATTAAACGATTCTGCTAACAGCTTGCATTGTAGACCAGTATTGTCAGTTCTGGCAGAATGCAATAACCATTCTATATTATGGTTGTTAAAATCACCCAGAATGGTAATTTCAGTGGTAAAGGTGAGGTTAAGATTGGTCATCTGTGTGGATATGGAATCAACTACGCTGGGTTAAGAAGAAGCATTGGGGGAGCGATAAACTATACAGATATATTTGGTAATATTTAGGTGCTGTCCTTTATGTAATGAATAATCAAAATTAGCTGAAGTTCAAATTAGTGTCAACTTCAATTTCAGATTTGATATGGCAACAGGTGCTTGTTACAGAAGTTTGTGAGGAGATGGTAACCAGGAAAACAAAATGGGGATATGTCAGTAGAGGGAGAGATTTGAGGTTCTTTGAGGAACAGGACTAGATGGGATGCAGATGGGAGGAAAAAGTGAACAGAATTCAGATTGGTACTAAGACCACGGATAGTAATGATATATAAGGCCAAACCCGCGCTTCTCAGCTGATGAACATGAACAGTGTTTGCAAAAACTGTTGTCAGCACAGTCACTTGATTGTGACCAGGAAGACCCTGTGCTGCCAGCCCTACCCTGCTGGTGGTGGCAATCTGAGATACCACTGAATTTGCTAACAATAATGCAGTGCCCATTGCCAAGGGGGGATGGAAATAGACGGTGTGATATCTAATGTGTATGTAGTGTGATGTAGACAGTTGGAGGCAGAGGTCTTATAAGAGTATGCTAGCCTGCTCTCTGTGTTAATGCAAACAGAAAATGTTCAGCAAAAGGGGATGGTCAGGAACAGGTCTTGAGAGCTGGTGAAATGAGAGCTCCAGCTCTCACTGTCACCAGCTTGCCATCCACCGCAGGAGTGCCGCCCCGTTCGACTGATGCTGCAGTGGCAAAATAGTGAAGTTACGGGCCATGTCAGTGTAAAATGGGTATAATTTTCATTTTTAGTACTAGAATATGAATTTGTACTCAGTTAATTTCAAACATGCATTTGAAATCCCACCTTGGGGGAGGGGACCATTGGATATAATATATTATTGGCTTTTTCAGATCAGGTTTCCCTCCAATTAGTCTGTTATAGAGAGGGTCTATTGTACTTATCATTTATACATTACATGCCTGGTTTTTCCTACAGCTGCTGACCAAGCCCGGATCATGGAAGAACAGATGTCAGGGGCAGCCATGGCCATGCCCCAGGACCCTAAGGCAGCATTCAAGGCAGAGTGGGAAGCTCTGGAAATTGCTGAGCATAAGTGGGCCCTTAAAGATGTGGAATCTGATCTCCTTCAAAAAGCTGAAGTAGAGTATCTGGTCAATGCCCAGTCCTTTGTTAATAATTCATAGATGGCATTGTTAGCATATGAATCAAGGTGTTATTACTGAGTATGCCAATTGATATGCTGTATATTATTCTGTTTTTAGTGTTGCAGTATCACTAGTCATTGTTTTATATACAGGAATGTAAATTTAGCCATTATGTTACAGACTCTAGAGCTTGCTCTTTTCCTGTCATTCTTATTTATTCAAACAGTGACTATAAATGTTATATCTCTTATGTTTATTTTATAACAGACTTAAGCTGTGTTTATCTTTTCCTCAGTACAGTACAAGGAAACCACCTTTATTTCTTTAGTAGGTCAGTTCTTATAGCTGTATGACCTCCTTACATCTTTCATCATATTTAATGAAAATATTGTAGGACTGAATGGTTCCATTTTCATTTAGCCCCTTCAGTTCAGTTAGGTATATTTCATCATCATCTTTCTTGCTTCAGACAATTTAACCCCCTGCGCTAATTCTTACCAACCCTGTTACCTTTCCTGTCATTGTTTTCGGACTTTTTTTTTTTAACAAGTAGAATTTTTGTCATTAGATCAAATTTTTCTAAGCTTGAACTCTTCATCACCCTGGTATTTTTGTAATTTATGCCTCTTAAGTGGGTGTGACGGCAGCGATAAGTCGCCAGCACCGCAGGGGGTAGATGGGCGTAAGTCTGCCGTTGCTGGACTACAAATGAGAACTGAATGACTAAATATGCAGTATTTGGCAACTGCGGTATGGCAAGGTTTGGCAAACTGCTCTGTTGGCATAGAGGGAGATTCAATGTTCCCATGGAAACCACTGACACTTTCTTGTGCTTGGAATTATGGCGTGGAGACCCGTCGCCTTGTATGAAGTGATCAGCATGGCCAGGGGTGGCCTGCATATCACCACATATGAGGTGATGAGCGTGGCAGGGATTATTTCAGCCTAGGACACATTTTTCATACTGGAGTGGTTAGCTGTACCCTTCATTAATCCCTTGTCTGCCTGTAGTAGGTCTGTCCTAAGTTGATTAAAACTGTCTGGGATAATAAGAATAAAATGAAAAATGTCACTGGATATAAGTTGTGGTCCACTGATCCTTTCAGTGTAATGATGCGTATATATTATACTCTTGCCACCTTTAGATGATATAAATCTGCTTTCATGATAAAATGGATGGGGTACCTTTTGCAGTGGAGGAATTGATTGCACTCCATACCTTCTGGGGCTCCCAAAGGGGTGCAGTATATTACTGAAAAATGCAAGAGAAGGTTGCCATCATCCTGTGGCACAGATATCATTGGGTGGCTCTACTGTCTGGGTATACAAATGCCCCTCAGCTTTCTCCCTATATCTAGGTAGGAGGATGGTGCACTGCAAGCAAAGGACATTGACATCCAGCAGTCAGCTAATTACACATCTAGAGGAGCATGGGGCCACAATAATACTGGACTTAGGAAAAACTGACTGTTAAAAAAATATTTACATTCAAGCAATTTTGCCAGTGTATTCCAGTTTACAGTACCATAAGGAAAAATGTGATATTTTGGAACACATGCCTTACTTAAAGCAAGCACTACCTGTAATAATGGACTGACTGCTTCAGATCCATTTAGGTTATTGTTGTTGTGACCTCAGGCTTATCTGAATTGTAAACCTAGTTGAGTGCAGGCAGTGCCCTCCTCCTGAACTCCATCATCCTTCTTTCAGGAGATCTCGAGTTCATTGGCATTTGCATAACTGGGCAAGTGTAGAAGCATGTATGGACAAGTTTGAGAGGAGCAAGAGAGTGTTTTTGATTGGCGACATGAATGGCAAAGTTGGGAATGTACGAGTGGATGGAGTGGTTGGTCAGTGGGGTGTGCCAGCTGAGGTGGATGGGAATGGTAGTGCCTTGGTAGACATCTGTGCTGGTAAGGGGTTGGCAATAGCCAACACCTACTTTCAGCACAAGATGATCCACAGGTATACATGGAGAGTCGTGAGGAGGATGGATGTGAACTTGCTGAATGAAAGGCAATGATAGATTATGTGTGTGTGGATGAGCAAAAGAGATGACAAGTGTTGGATGCAAGAGTGTGGAGAGGGTGGGGGAATGGAATCTCAGACCATCACTTAGTGATGGCCAAGGTAAGGCTGCAAAGAAAGTTGGTGAAGAGACGAAGGGGAAGAGTGGAGAAGTTACAAGATAGTGAGAAAATGGCAGACATTTCGTCTGCGGCCACCCTTTGCGGGATTAGGGCGTCAGGCTATAGACAGATAGATAGATAACTGGGAAGTGGAGCTGCCCAGATAGATAACTGAAGTGGAGCTGCCCAGTTTATCAGTGTCACCACATGAAAGACAGCACCAATCCTTTCAGGGCACAGGTCTTATAAGCAGAATAAACCCCTCTGGCTGTAGTAAGCAGAAAATATAAGTTATGGGGGTCATTGGGGAAAAAAAAAAAAGTTTCCCAGAATGAGAGGGTGCCATTACCCTTTCAGTAAAATCGTATTTTAAACTGCATTTTGTTGTTACCATCAGATGTTTTTATTCAGCTTTGGGGAAACCTTCCAAACTGGAAGTACTAAATTTGGCCTTCATTAACCCTTCAGTAGTAGACATATCCCTGTTGAATATCTTCATTTGGTGGTAGCAAGAATAAACTAAGAAAATGAGTCACCAGATGGAACTGGTTATGATGAATTTTATTACTTTCTGTATTTTGTGGCTGTGTATATGTATAGTACTAAACTTCCAGCCCATGTGTCTGAACACTAAATGATAATTATTATTATTATTTTTTTTTTTTAAGTTAGTTGGTTTTGGGGGTCATTCAGTCCACCGATGTATTTCCAGTCTGAGAATGGCTTTGTAGTGAAAGGATAATGGAAGCAATACCAGACTCAGCCAGAATGAAAAAATCTGCTAAGCTGTATTAAATTTTCTATAATTAGCTAGACAAAAATGGAAAAACACACGAGATGTAATGGGTAAACTCCGTGAAAGACCTGTCATAATATCCCTTCCCCTTCACAACACCTGTTTATTTCTAGCATGACATTTGATTCTCCTTAAAATAGACTGTTTGGACTGGAACGCTTAGTTATAGTCTTCACTTATCCCATCATTTCCAGAAGTTTCATATATGCTGAATAAGAACATCTGAACTTCCATTTAAAGATATCATAGGATTCAAAGGCATAATGAATGCTATCTCTAACCCCTCCTGTATGAAAATTCATAGTCTGGAAGTAGCAAGAGCAAAATGATAAAAGACAGCACCAGGGTCAGTGGTTTAAAACTGATTTGTTATTTACATCAGTCTTTTAATAATCCTTGTAATGTGTTTCTTTTGTTAGTGACTGGAAATAAACTGATATGAAAACAATGATCTCTAAGCAGTTTTTCTTGGCTCCTCTACCTTGGAATTAGCCTGATTTATTATATTTATATATATATATATATATATATATACAGTATACAGTATATATACTGTATATATTGCCAAACGCCTTAATCCTGTAAGGGGTGGCTACAAACAAATCGCCTCAATATCGCTCTGTCCCCTGCCATTTCACTGCCTTGCTCCCAGCTCACACCCCCCTCTCTCATATACCTCTCCACTCCATCCCTCCATCTCATCTTTGGTCTCCCCCTCCCTCTCCCCCCTCCACCTCACTCACATACACTCTCCTCATCAGTCTCTCACTCTCCATCCTCTCCACATAGCCAAACCACCTTAATGTGTTCTTCCTAATGCTTCCTATCACATCCACATCCACACCACAACACTCCTTCACTTCCTCATTTGTCAGTCTGTCTCTCCATGTGACTCCACATGCTCCTCTCAAATAACTCATTTCCATTGCTCTCACTCTTGACTTGTGTCCCTCCAACAAGGTCCAAGCTTCACTTCCATATGTTAGAGTTGTTATCACAATACTGTCATGTAGCAGCTTTTTCACTTCCACAAGAGATGTAGTGGTATTAGAGGTAGACTGCAAGATAATGCTGATTTTATGTGTGCGGCATGTCAGGAAGAGCAGGTGGAGACTGTTAGGCGTGAAAGGATTGAACTTGCTGGTGAGTCTCTTGAGTGTGTGGAAGAGTTTTGTTATTTGGGAGACATATGTGCTGGAGGTGGGGATGGAGCTAGCTCAGTTGCTAGGGTGAGAAGTGGTTGGCAGAAGTTCAGGGAGCTGTTGCCTCTCTTGACATTGAGAGGACTCTCCCTACGTGCTAAGGGGTCTTTGTATGCAGCATGTGTTAGGAGTGTGATGCTGTATGGTAGTGAGACCTGGGCAGTAAAGGAAGAGGATATTCGCAGGTTTAAATGTACAGAAATGACAATGATTAGGTGGATATGCAGTGCGTCCCTGCATGCAAGGCCTGGGGGGAGGGGGGGGGGCCTGGTTTAACGATCAAAGAGTTGAGAGGTAGGATGGGCCTGGAGTTATTGGTGTTGTGATGAGAGGTAGGCTGAGGTGGTTTCAGCATGTGGAGAAGATGGGGGATGATAATTGGGTACAGAAGGTGAGAAGTGTTAATACTGGGGGAGGGGTTGTGAGGGGGTAGACGGAGAAAGACATGGGACGAGGTCATTAAGTGTGACTTAAGGGTTATGGGACTGAACAGGGAGGCTGCCAAAAATGAAGCAGCATGGAAAGCCGCCATTAGGTGACCAAGGCCGACGCATGCAAGCATTTGGGGGCCTTCAAAAACGAAAATGAAAACAAAAACAAAACCCTTGACCGAGCGCCACGGGGCGCTACGGAGCGCTTCGCTGATAGACGGAATTGCTCGGCGTGCAAGTTTTTCCACCCGCCGGGCGAAGAGAGCGAAAGAATGAGGAGGATCGGTTGGCGCGCTCCACTGTTTGTAAACAAAGAAGATGGCGGCCACTTCAACTGTGTACCAGAAGTGCTCCAACTGTGGACTTTTTCCACTCCTATGAGGAGGCTGAACTTCACCAAATTCATTGTGGTAAGTAATGAAACATCAAAGAGTCTTTGGGTATAGTGTCTAGTTTATAGGTTTGTTTGTAAAACCGCTATGAACATGTTGGTGACGAAGCACCTATCTCAAAGCCAAGACGAAGTGTAAGGCCTCCCATCATCATCATCACGTATATAAAAGTGGTTATTAATGTGTTATAGTGGAGTTTTATTCACACTTGAGCATACAGACTTCATCAAATAAAGTTCTTCAATTAGTGACTGAGTTGCATCCTCCGTCATCTTGAATGTTTTGGCTGGTCAGCTGATCTGTGTCTACTTGGCCGAGCTTTTTTTCGCTCGATCCGCAGCGCGCGGTATTGCCCAAGTAGATAAGGCTAATGATTGCCTCGGTATGTGAGCCTGAGTGGAAGTAAGCCTAATGGCAGTGCGGAAGGGTGGTGGTGTGAGCACAGGCGTTGCTACACTTTTCACCCAACACATCCCTACTGCACAATAGGTACTCTGGATCCAGCGACTCCCACTCTCATTCTTAAACGTCCTTCAGTTCTTCAGCTAACTCTCAAAATCCCCGAGAGGAGGATGGTGAACGGCAGAAGGCAACTTCAGCCTCTCAGGTTCTCTTTCAGACGAGCCTGTGGTGACAACAACTTAAACACTTGCCATCCTGACATTAAATTACCTCACCTTTACTTACTGTACCAATATCTATATTTATCTATCTATCTTTCTATCAATCTTCACACACACAGGAGTATATATATATATATTTTTTATCTGTGTGTGTGTGTGTGTGGTGGGAACTCCCTATCATGAACTCTAACCAGCCTCGTCTTGTGTTCCCTCTTCTCCATTCCCCCCACCTTTCAAGCTACTGATAAAGACAATTTAAGTTAATGAGGGCTACAGCTAGCACTGCATTACAGCAAAAGAATTAAGTATACGGCCATAAGTCATCGTCATCCCTGTGCGTTTAATGACAGGACTTGTCTCTCATATCCCAGCCCCACCCCTTCCCCGTTCCGGCCTCTCGCCGTGATCCCTCAAGCTGCTGATAAAGACAAATTTAGTTAACAGTTCTCGCTACCAACTTCCTCCTTACGGCATCAGAATTTCCGGGGTGTTTCCTGCCTTTGGAAGTTAACCATTCGTTGCGTATCGAAGAGCTCCTTAAATACCTACTTGACGCCAACGCAGCTACAGTGTCGATGTACTACACTACCGTTGCCTTGTTTAGCTGTAAAGTTAATTAGGCGGTTTGTACTAGTTAATTAGGCTGTTCATTCTGTTACCATTCTGTGTTTTCCAGGTTTACCCTCAAGCTTTGCAGGTGATTTACTTTCCTTACTCTAACGCCACACGATTTTACTCACCACTGGGCAACCTCCTGCTTCTGAGGTTAAAAATAATTTCAGTTAACTCTTAATCTTCTGGTGATGTCTCAACACTTATACTTTAGTTTACATCACGATTTTTTCCCAACTTTCTGAAATATATGGGTTAAATGATAATGAAATGTTTCCAGTATCTGCAGTAACATTGTTTAAGGAATTTAATCACATCCAGTATCTGCAGTAACATTGTTTAAGGAATTTAATCACAGACAGGATTTACCTATTGTTGATTTGTGTGGGTTGTGTTGTGCCGGAGAGACGCCTTCACGTGGTGGCACCGATGTAACTGAGTGGCGCTGATATCTAGTTATACAAGCATCCTAACATTCCCCTCTCTATCCCCCGAAGGAAGCTGGATCGCAGAAAGACAGCTTTATCCTGTAGTCCACTGTGTTTACGTCCGGATGAGCCTAGTGTCCCAACAACAGCAACAACAACAATAACTATGGTTTCTGTGTATCAGCAGTGACGTCATCAAAGCATAATCCACATGACTACAAATTTTTCCAGTAAGTGTCGTTAAGTTTCTCATAAAGGGAGGCACCACCATTTCAGTGACTGGTGACACCTGGTGCAAACAAGCCGTATATATTCCTACGGTAGGAGTTGATCGCAAGCAATTTTTAAGTGAGTTGTGTTTCCCAATGGACGCGTGTACAATTCCTGGATGGGACAGGGGACAGTTTTAGTATCTGAATCTCGTTAAAACATACTTTACTGACCAACCAACAGGCCCACCGACAGATCGTAAAAGCACCCTCGCTAATACCTGTATGAGAGCCTTAATATTTATTCAGTACGGACAGTGGATCTTAGCGTTGAAGTGATGATATGTGGAGATGTGGTATGTAGACTTGCTGGACCCTAGGGAACGGGCTGTTCGCGCGCGCGCGCAGGGAAAACACAGACCCGGTATATGAACTGGAGATCCACATTCATCCAGACATACTTGTGATCCATCACTATTTGATTACAAGTTAGCTCACAATTTTATGCCAGAAAAATTTTATGCCAGAAAGATGTGTATTAGCTTACGTATCCGTATTACAAGCAAATAAGTACTATGTGGGCGCACGCGCTTCCCTGTGCCCCCTCTTGGCTGTGCCTCTGCAGTAGACACACGGTACCACCTTATTCAGGGGTAGTCGGTGGTGTAGTGTGTAGTGGTTGGCATGTCCAGCTTGTAACTGGAAGAATCGAAGTTTAATTTTCAGACCGATCACACCCTTCGACACTGTTTGTATCCCTCTTGTCCCAGTCCACCCAGTAGTAAAATTAGGGACTTTGGTGTAACTTGGATGGCTGCGGTGCGTGTTTAGAGGAAGATTGGAACTTAGAAAAAATAAAACATCTGCCACAATGACCAGTGTAATGGAAAGGCACAACACGTGGGTCTTCTTCTACTTTACCTACACATGGTTGCATACGTTCATTCATTAACATCTTCACTCGGATAACATGTACTGAAGTTTATCCTTGCTCATTTCAGACGATTTTATTTAGCGTACAAGAAACTGTTCCAACTGGAGAGGTTAGGCATTGCCCTTAACTAACTCCTTCACCACGTCGTGTGTCCTAAACTGAATAAAACTACTTGTAAACAGCAACAATAATATGGAAAAATACTGCATCAGATGGAAAGTGAGGAAATTATGGTATGGATGGCGGGAAAGGGAGGTCGTTAAGTGAGTTGGTCTGTAGCATGACACTAGGTGAGGCAGGGAAAGAGGGAGGGAGGGAAGAAGGGCGAGAGGTACGATGGAGGGAGGGAGGAATGTACGAAGGGTGGTTGGGAGGGAGGGAAGAAGGGCGAGTGGTACGAAGGATGAATATAGGAAGGGAGCGGGTGAGGGAAGCAGCTGGTGGGAGTTAAGGTGCCGCTACCATAACACCCGCGGTGTTTGACCGACGCCACACACACACACACACACACACACACACACACACAAACTCGCCTCCCAGGGTGTAGGATCGTAAGCTCTTGGCCTATCAGTGTGTCCCAAACTCTGTGTATACACCAGTTTCAGGAATATTAGCCTAGTAATACCTGTCCCGTGACTCTATACCCCTTTTACTCTAAATTGGCCTAAAATTACCATCTCTCCACCTTGAATGTTCAGCTGTAGTAAGGGATTAACACTGGAATATGATGCTAGCCACGAAGAAGTGCTGTGGAAAAGATGTAGAGCTGTAGCATTCCTTTTCTTTCTTTCTCCTAGATACGTGAAATAATCTGCGAGAGGACGAAAATCTGGACCAGGTTAAGTTGTAACGGGTGTACCAGCTTGGATAAGTTACACAGAAAAGGAACTCGGGTCATACTCCTCACACAGCTATACTCTTTATTCTCTAACTTAGCCTAAAATTACCCCCACTCCCTCATGAATGCTGAGATGCAACAATAAATTAACTCTATGTGTTAGTCACAAAGAAGTGCTACGAAAAGGACGTGCAGCCATAGCACAATCTTTTTTCTGTCACTGAGCTACGTGAAATAAGCTACAAATGGACGAAAATCCGGGCCAAGTTAAGATGAAAAAGCTGTAGTATTATTTTTCACGCGCAGTTTGCTATGAGAGGGTCTGATATAATTTGTGTGTAATAAGAACATGGCCCTATAAGCCAATTTTGGGATAAAGGAGTCAAAATTGCCCTTAGCGGTTTGGTGATGGTTGACTTAGAGAATCTGGTCGTGTTGTGTGTTGGGTTCATGATAACTGTTCGATCTGTTAGCTCCAAATACTGCCTGAGCCCTAGCTAACTGGCGCTGATTCTGTTGTTTTCAGAGATGACTAGCGGGAAGGGCCGTGTGTTTTTGGTATTGCGTGTGACCAGTTATGTGTGGAAAGCTGCAACTCCCCCCCTCCTCTCTCTCTCTCTCTCTTGTTGTTGTTGTGTGTGTGTGTGTGTGTGTACGATAAATTTTTGCCATCTGAGACAATCAATTTCGCTCTAAAGAATATAACTAATAAAATACTCGACGCCGGTCATACTCTAGCACTCACTTTTGTCTCCCCCTCATCCCTGTTCATTAAGCAGTATAGTTATGGACCTGGAAATAAAAAAAAAAAACTTCTAAGGGTCGTGTTCTTGGCGAAAACTTGGACTTAGATAAATTGATTGCCTGCCTTTCTGAGCCTCATGAGGTTGATGGGCAAAATAAAATATAAGCCTTGTTTTCTCCCATTAATCATCATCATCATCACTACTATCATCATTACCATCACCATCACTATCATCATCATAATCCCCCTCCTCCCCCTCAACATCATCATCATCATCATCGTCTCTCCATACGATTTATTTAACTTTGGAGTTTTTTGCCTGAATGAGAAAGAATTAACCTTCAGTAACGCCCTCGCAACCACAGGCCTCCCGAGGGCTGGGGAAAATCGTCTGGCTGCAGCAAAGATAAAAATTCAAACCGCTCATTGGTGTGAAGGGGTTAATGGAGGTTGTTGGTAGCCTCTTTCCCCCGCCAGGCCTCTCGTCAGCTACTAAAATCGTCCGGTGGTGGCAAGGATAGCAGGATAAAAAGACGTCGTTGTGGGCAGCAGGGTAGTGACGTTGTGTTAACGGCAGGGTTATCATCACTATCGTCAGTATAATAACTATCAATATAATTAACACCATCATCATTATTACGGTCACCACCACACCACCACCACATGGATTAATGACACTACTTAAGGCCAATTACAATTTCAGTTACAACTAGAGGAATGTAACTGTCAGAGACAATTACTGATCTCCACCTATGAGAATACTGGTGACAGGCATAACTGCGTCTTTTTGTAATAACTCTAAAGCCGTTGGTCAAACTGACACCAAAAGGTGTACAGACCTGGTCTAGAACCACACAAAACTTCTGGGTCCAAGAAGTGCCTCATTTATGGTGTGATTTTTCCTGTATGAAAGGGGGAAAAAATACGCTTACTTTTGCACCAATTTTGTTCTTGTTACGAGCCTAATATTTTTGGTGTCTACTTTCTTAAGTAACATATACATACTGTGCCACTGCTGTAGCGTATATATTGTAACTTATTTGATCCACTAATAAATAGCTGTTTTTCACATTGTCAGCACCCAGAATACCTAATTACTGCTCCTGCTTTTATTAACTGGAGTAGCCACGGGGATGGGGGTTATGAGGGGTCATGGCCCTCCCAGTCAGACCCTTCGGCCTCAGTTTGAAATTTCGTTTCATTAATGTGTGCATATTGTAAGGGTACCCCACCTACTACTACTACTACTACTACTACTACTACTACTACTACTACTACTGTTACTACTACTGTTACTACTACAGCCAGACGACATAATCCCGTAACGGGTGGCCGTTGGACTTTGATTTAGTTGTTTTACGGGGCACTAACCTTCCGCCAACCCATTTGCTGACACGCTGGGAACACATATGAGTTGGTTATATGGTCCCACACAACGCTGTAAATGGTTTCCTGGCGTACAGGGAAACATTTGGCCTGTCACTCAACGTAAAGCCACCTGAGAAGGAAAGAAGTGTATTAAAAAGTGACAGGGAAGATGGAGACATGGGGGGGGGAGACAGAAAAAGAATGATAAAGCTGAAGGAAGAAGCAGGCAGCACTACATCAATAGTTACAGAAAATTTTGTAATTAAAAAAAAATCTATTATAATTACTACCTGATCTAAGCCTAACCATCACCACCATCATCATAATCACCATCAGTACAAGCATCACCATCACCATCGTTACTGTCACCACCATCACCATCATCATCATCTTCACCCTCTCAAGCTGAAAAAAATTGTTTGAAGGCAGCAAGAATAAACCAACAGCATTCGTCACCCAATTCAAGGAGTAAAAGCAGTCATTTTATTCCAAGTCTAAACTTTCTCCTAGAACACGAAGGAAGGATGAGATTGAAGATAAGGTGACTCTCCCTACCTTTCCGTTACCCTGAAGGAGTCCCAACGATTATTATTATTATTATTATTATTATTATTATTATTATTATTATTATTATTATTATTATTATTATTACTATTATTATTATCATTATCACTGTTATTGTTAAGTTTCGGAAACACCTCTCATGCTGAAGGGGTACTAGTATTTGCAACTCCCGCTCATGTGCTTTTGAACCCAGTGGACTGCAGGCTGAAGCTGTCCTTCTCCTGCTGGCCATCCTCCTCCTTTGAGGGGGATAGGGAGGGAGGAAAGGGGTGTTTGTCTGACTAGGCAGCTCCACCGACAAGTTATATCAGTGCCACCACATGAAGGCGTCTCCAGCAACTACTGAAGGCGATTAATGATGGATATTACTAACGCTTACAATATGAATAATCTTCCGCGTGAACAGAAACAAGAAAATTGGAAAGTGGAAGTTAATGGAATCAAGGTGCAAAGGAAGACGATTATGTTCCAATCCTTCCTCTACAACAAACCCCCCAGCGTAGAGTGACTGTGGAGGTCCTTAAAATGGCCACTCAGTTTTATGCCATGTCCAAATCTTCTCCTAGAACACGCAGAGAGGGTGTGCATGAAGGTAAGGTCATTCTCCCTGGTTGCCCGTTAGCCCTAAGGAAAGTATCTGGGTCCCACGCTCTACCCTCCCTCGGCAGGCAGGCAGGCAGGCAAACACGCTCAAGCTCTTCCTGGCAAACACCTCCACCCCCCTCACACTCCCAGGCTCCTGTGACTCACCCTCGGCTCTATAAAACCGTCTGGTGTTCCCCTAAATTGCATACCAGAGTCAGGCTTAAATGATTATTTGTCTAGATTTCGTAACACCTTTTTCCTAGTGATTTATGCAGCAGACTTCGTAGCACTTCTTAGTTAGCGAGTTATTTTACACGTTGGGAGACTTCTCGTAGTCCCTGTACTTGGTGATTTCGGACCACCTATTCCTTACCCAGTTATTGCAGAGTAGGGGACTTCGTAACACTTCTTCCCATTCGATTTATGCAGGAAGCCTTGTAAAATTTCTTCTTTAGTGATTTTGATGATTAGCAGGCATATTCATAACACCTTTTCCTCTGTGATTTCGGAGCACATTTTCCATAGCGATTTATCAATAATGCTTTGCAAATATGCGCTGTCTGCGTGTGTGTCAGTCCTCACTGGACTCCCTCGGATTTCGACATGCCATACATTTAAAGACGCGGAATGACCAGCTGACAGCGAGGGTGTCAATTATAACTGCCTGCGTCAGTCGCACGTGTGCAACGAACACTTTTGTGCCCGATTTTTGGTTAGACATCGGGAACCCACTACAGGTCATACTGCAGGGTGGAATAAGATGAAATTCTGCATGGGCATGCCCGGTATGTCAGAGCCGGTTCATGTTAAGTTTGGTGTATGTGAACGTACATGATAACTATTTAAGAGCTAAAATCAAGGGCAAAGCCCAAGTACCCTTGGCAGGAGCAAGCATTTCGCGGGCCGTTAGAACCACTTGTTCTATCTATTGAGACTGTGTACCACCTTGTCCATAGCTATTTATTTTACATAATACAAGTTAGTATTCTCTCCCACGTTACTACTTTCTCCAAAGATGAAAGAACCACAGGCTGAGTGGCTGCAATGGTGTCCCTTCCAGACAAAGTTTAATAAAAGACAGCCAGAATCAAGATCCTGAACCAGGTGTAGAAGCAACGAATGATAAAGTCGATGGTTAGGTCATCTTCACATTTTCACTCCGGTGCTGAAGAAAGACGTCTTCACGCAGTGACACTAAACTGACAGGTGTCGGAGCTGTCTCCCGAAGGAAGGATGGTGGACTGTAGAAAAACAACTCCGGCCTGCAGTCCACGAGGATTACGTTCAGATAAGCCTGGGGATCCAAGCACTACTTTGAGTACTACTATTACACATCACTCGTATAAATATTTTTGGTATTTTATGCAGTGATAGGGGTGACAGCCTTGTGTTCTGCAGTTGTAATGCATCCATACATAATAAGACCGT
This sequence comes from Birgus latro, assembly GCA_018397915.1. NCBI lineage: Eukaryota > Metazoa > Arthropoda > Malacostraca > Decapoda > Coenobitidae > Birgus > Birgus latro. The sequence goes on from JAGKTI010000383.1 coordinate 74,934, forward strand.
ACATACACACGGATATACATACCTACATACGGACATACATACATTCATGGAAATGAGTAACAACAGCGTTTATGGCAGTGGAACAGTGTCATGTGTTTTGCCTCTTGAATGCCGCCACCTACTCATTAGTTTACTTTGTTATCGCCAGACGATTTTATTCAGCTTGGCGGGTACTCCTCGACCCAGTGGAGACATGCAGGGGGGTTCATATATAACGCTCTGCTTCCACTCCGCCGGGCGATTTCTCGTGTGTTGCAGGGACGGCTAGGCGTTATCAATGTCTACCCTGCATCAGTTCTTCATTTCCTTCTCCCACTGCCACACCCATGCCCACACCAGCAGACTGAGTCATAACCACACACACACACACACACACACACACACACACACACACACACACACACACACACACACGATTTTATTCACCTCGGGAAGGATCTGTAATTGTGTGTGTGTGTGTGTGTGTGTGTGTGTGTGTGTGTGTGTGTGTGTGTGTGTG